>JAOXYB010031809.1:0-14540 GCA_028565635.1 Phoronis ovalis
GTGAGAGTCACGTGAACATGTCTGAACTCGACCTTACGTGACCTACATCTCTATCAAGATCTGTGGTTTACCACGGGTACCGTCTAGTATATTATATATTACATAATTTTCTGTACATGTACCTCTTTGCTTCCTTTCCATAGAGTCCTTAGAGTCCAAAACAGTTTTCAAATGTTCAATTTCAAATTTTTGAGCTTCCAATTTTTCTCTGGAAAAAATTAACATTATTTTGGTGAAATATACAACTTCTCAAGAGTTTAGAAAACGTATGTGCTAGGTAATTATTGAAAGTTAAGTTCCTTACACATTTTGTGAAAAAGCTCCAAATTTCACTAGTAAATTACACAAGTCTGATAAAAATGGGAATCCACTATCAATTTACACAATCATGAATAAGGGTGTTTATCATAATATTTATAACCAGCAACTATTACAACAAACATTACTTGACCTGTTTACTAGTCAGAGTAAAGAATTGTTTTAAAACATGCAAACATGTTAGATCATATACAACTTACTTCTGTGTGTTTATAACTGCTTCGTTATCATTTTCTTTTGCCCTTAGCTTTTTTATAATATTATTGCTTTGTAACTGTTGCTTAGACAATTTTTCACCTGAAGACAAGCAAAGACACTTAATAATCGTAGGCATACCATTTTTTATTTTAAGATGCCTACTGGGAGATTGACACTTCACTAAATTAGCTATCAGGCAATCAAATAATTGTTTTAAACATTGATGAGAATAGAAATGTGAACTAGATATTTCTTTGTATTATTATGGTGTAAAATCATGGAAAAATGACACCAGTATTCCATATTAAGCAAACTTGTATCATTTTGGCACATTTCAGGTCATAGGTCATGGCTCTGACTGAATGAATATAATAGGACCAAGAAAAATGTGAGAAATTTATCATTTCTTATTTTTCAGTCTTATTGTATCCTCAGCTTTTGAAACATATGCTCAGGCACATCAGTTTACATGAAACTGACCAATCATTCAGTTTGAGATTTACAAGCTCTAAGTACAGCATTTAATCTGAGCAAAAATTAGCACATACCTTCAGTCATTAGCTCAGCAATCTGTTCATCTTTCTCTTTCAACATTTTCTGCGTCGCTGATGAACTGCTGCTTCTGAAATTAAGTAACAATGGATAACCTTATTGGTGTGACAAGAGGCAAAAGAATGAAAAAACATCCATTACCATAATGATTTTGATCTTTACAAAACAACTAAGTAATACAATTTTGAGTGACCAAAGGATGGAACAGATTTCTGAAGTAAGGAAATTAAATATAGGCATTATACTTTATTTAACTCTTATAGATTGGGCATGCAACAACAAATCTGAATTTTACTTGAAGTAATAATACCTTATTTTGTTGAGTAAAACATACATTCTTCTTCTTTCCACCCTTACCTTTTTGTAACTTCTTCCTGTGCAGATTGTAGTTGCTTTTTCATTGTCTCCCTGTCTTTTGCTGCTAACTGCAGCTTTCTTTCATTTTCAGCTAATCTCTGAGTAAACTCCTCTGTTAGTGAATTTAGATCGGTCATTTCTGCTGTATGGTTTGCTTCTGCTTGTTCTAGTTGACTGCAACAGAAAAAAGTAATTCTGTCACATAATGACATTGCAGTAGATACTTTACATCTGAGACGTACACAGCTTTGTTCTAATGAGTGACATTCTTATTTTAAGGCTCGATACATTTTCTCGAGCATTAAACAACAGCGCAATATGGTACTTCAGCAAGAGTATGCACTATTTTTATTGCAAACGGAGAGGAACAGAAAATTTAATTATGGCCTGTGACTAAAAAAAACTTACTGCCACATTATTGCCTACATAGGTGGCATAATGCCACCAGCATCTCAAATTTTTACAGTTCTTGTTTGGAAAATGTCTTGCTTGTATTCCTGCTGTCGTGCTTTGATTTCCTAATAAATTTAGAATCTAATACTTGACGTTCAGATTACAGCTTTCATCAGTATGAAAGTAATCAAAGTACTGTTTTATATGCAGAAGATATCAGTCTAATACATTACATTTATATTTGTATATTATATAATGTCATGCTACTTCCATAAAAATAAGTTATATATATATATCATGATAATATATTGAATTATTAAATTTATAATATTCTTCTAAAAAGATGCATGATATTATCATACCAACTGTTAACGACGCAAGTACACACACCAGACGTGAGAGACCTTCACCTTAACATTCCACCTCTTGTCCAAGAGTACCGGTCATGCAAGGCGAGTTAATAATGTGCTATTGATTGAAATGGTAATGGTATACATAATTTATCTGCTTATTTTAAAATAAATATAGTAACTAAATAAATATACTTCTATAGATATAACCAGATGCAAACTCAGCGGAATGTCTATTAATGACTTCAAGCTTAGTCAGAATTGCGACCGGTATGCATTAACCATAACAGCCTTTTATTAACGTTGAACGCTCAGTTATTGTATAAGTATATTTATTTATATAATGCCATGCTATCTGTATAAGTATATTATATAATGCCATGCTATCTGTATAAATATAAATTAGAGTTAATTATATTAGACTAAAATATAAAATTTTAATTTTGGACAGATGAATAATATTATATTATATCATACCATCTGTTCACGATGCATGTACACGCACCAGACTTGAGAAAACTTAATCTTAACACTCCACCTCTTATCCAAGAGTACCAGTCATGCATATACAGCATAAAGTTGCCATTTATTTTGTTAGTTAACCAACCTTCTCAAAATGTTATTGCACTCTTGTAAATCCATATTTTCTTTGCTCTGTTGCACTAATCTACGCTCCCTTGCATCTAGTATTTCAGCCATCTCAGCTAACTTCTGAAAAGCATAAACGTAGTACTTAGTATGTTGTATAAAATACTGCGCAGTTCTAAAATTGTTTCGTTGATATTTGAATGTCAAGCACATGCAACTACACATGTTAATCACTTTTTCCCAATAACAACTTGCTACCCTCTCTTTTTCCTCCACAGCTGTTTGTAATTATGCTTAGATGCACTTCGCATCATACTAGTGACCAGTGGTTTTTCATTCGAGTAATAGACTAGGGTTACAGACAGGTTATATATAACAATTACACAATACTATTATAATTTTTAAATTTACCCACACCTTGGAGGTTTTAATATGTGAGCCTTTTTTGAGTGATTATTTTAAATTTACATTATATGTATTTAACTTGGAAATGTAATGAGGAAGTAAACAATTTCTTTTTGTTTCTGAAACTGAATGTATTCAGGCTGCAGAGGTTTATGATTGTGATAATTGGTCAATTTAGGAAGGTGTGAAAGTTATGCCATAAATAGCTTGCCAGTGGGTTAGGTTTTTAGTTCAGCTCTTGGACACCTTCAGAAAGGCAGACAATTTTCAAATTATTTTATTATATATAAATCAGTTTTATTGTTTGTGGCTAAAGAAACAAAAGAAATCTCGGTTTTGTGAAGCTACAGCAATGGCCAGGTGGAACTCCTCGCAATTTCTCCATATAAGGAGTTTTCAGATGTTGGGTTGCTCACAGGCTTCAGTTTTAATTTGTTTTAAGTCACAAATACATCTTTTTAAACATAATTATTTTTGTATTTATTTATTATGGAAATGTCAATTACAATTCAAGTCTTTGAACTTCTTCATTATATTTTATAATAGTTTAATACAATAATGTGTTAATCCTGTTTATCTTAATAAACTTCAGCTTTTCCAGTGTCGTAGAGCACTCCAATATAATTATTTTTTGTTATTTATTCCATGTTTAGATTAGAAAAGAATAACATACGCAGATACAAAGGGGTTTCCACCATTTTCTAGAACACGGTCATGAAGTTTCTGGCAGAAAACATTCCATGAAGACCCTATGAAAATCAGGTTTCTTGTTTCTTGGAAAACGGTCGAGGGTTCCTGACCGTTTTCCTCGGCTATGAGCGGTTCGGAGCGGTTTCTTTATTCCTTGTTTGCTTGGATTAAATTATTTGAATGTACTGGCTATAAAATGTTAATGAGTGTTCCTACTGCATGTATTCAGTAATCCCACATACCAAATTTGCTCTGTCCCTTTAACAGCATTTATAGCAACGGTAAGATAATAAAGCTTAAACATTTCGGTGATACGGATGTGATTAAATTGATCTCTCAGTCCCAGCTTCTTTAAAATAGGGGATGCAGTTTCGAATTCACTGAAGTAAGAAATAAACGGTACATTGCAACTGTTCTTATAGCTTATGCTGTCACGTGACTAGTTATATATACATTTTGCAAATCTGAGAAAAGTTTTATGATTTAATATAGATGAGATAGGGGTAATATATGTGATGATTAGACATTTACAAACTGAATATTTTCCCTCAAACTCCTTGTTTCATAATTATTATTTAATTTTTTTAAATAGAATTTTTCATTTTTTACAATTTACAAAAAAATAAAAATGTTTGTTTTCAAACGTTTTTAAAGAAAAAAATAAATTAAAGTGTGTCAAATATGTAATCTTAAACAATAAATCTGAATTTTTTGTCGATGGGTCTTAACACAACATTAAATAGTTAATAACAAAGTACCAGTATGCAAATATCAAACACCTGAGATAGTATGGACCTAGTTTGTAACCTATAAAGCTAGGCATGTTTAGGTCATCAAATTGCTATTTTTAAATAGAGACGACTTGGTGGGAAGAAACGACACTAATGTAGAAACTGGTCACAACTTTACTCTGTATCCGCGCCTGGAATAAACTCCAATAGCTTTTAGGTTCTCTACAAAGTTTTGTCAGTGGGATGAAAGAAAGTACATGAATATTAGTAAAGGGTTACTAGATTCTGAAATTCACAAAAGAAGACAATTTCTGGTTTCTCAATATAGTAGTTTTAGGCTGCAAGGAGTGTATAACATTCAAAACACAACATTGAAAGCAAAATCTATCTTTAAACTTCAAATTTATTTGCAGACAATAAGTTGTTTACACCTTTCATGCAAAAATTAAGAGAAATAATTTCAGGAAAATACTGTACAATGCAGTAAGTAAGCAGTCTTTTAAAGTAAAATCCCCACAACCTGCTAAAAGAAAGTACTTTGCTGTGTGGTTTATAAGCTGAGGTGCTCACTACTACAGATTTTATTGGGTTTAATTCAAATTAAACTGCTGCACCTACATGTAACAGTAAATTTCATGAAATCTGAACAAGAGAAGATCATTATGTCACTAAGGAAATGATAGAATGTGTAATTAAAACGCATTGTAATGGTGAACCTCACCTTAGCCAACTGTCCATTGTTACCTGCTATAGTTACCTGCTATGACAAGAGACAGTACTTAACTAGCTATGACAATAAGAGAAACAAGAGGTCTGCTGGTGCAGACAGATGCCCATCATATGATGTAGTTTCTTTAGCTGTAAAGCCATCATTGTATATATAAGAGTTTTGAGGTTGATAATACAGGGAAAATTTCAAATTTTTGGTTTAAAGGGAAAAAAGGTGGTTTTGCTTTGTCTTTCCCGAAATGGCGTACCAAATATAAAGCTGATCAGATAAAAACCGAAGCAGTTATTGTGCGACAAAGAAAGTATTACGCACAACAAAAAATGTCGAAGATTCATATCGGCATTTGACCTACTTCTCAAGGTCAATTTGAAATATCACTTGGTCTAATACACCCACCAACCTATGACCTTCGTGAATCCACCTTCAAATTGTCCAATCATCACTTCGTCTTTCCCGAAATGGCCACCAGTCGGCCATGTTAGAAGTAATCAGGGTCAAACTTATATCCAACATGTACTTTGACAAGTACTTACCCTGTACCTAATATGAAGATGATTCGAAAAAAAACAAGAGCTATTATTGCAAGCTAACATCTCGAGAACAAACATGGCTGCCAGTCAGACATCTTGGAAGTTATCCAAGTCAAAATTACTGCCTATCTGCACTTTGACCAGTATTCACCCTGTACCTAATATAAAGCTGCTAAGATAAAAACTGAAGCAATCATTGCAAGACAAGAAAATTGTTACGCAAATGAAAAATGTCGAAGAGTCGTATCGGAATTTGACCTACTTCTCAAGGTCACTTTGAAATGTCACCTGGTCTAATACACCCCACCTTCGAATCGTCCAGTCATCGCTTCGTCTTTCCCGAAATGGGCGTAATGTAATGTGCACTATCAGGAAAAAACATGGCCACCAGTCGGCTATCTTGAAAGTGATCCACATGGAAATTACAGACGATCTGCATTTTGACCTGTATTTACCCTGTACCAACATAAAGTTTATCGGACAAAACTGAAGCAGTTATTGCGCGACAAAGAAAGTATTACACACAAAAAATGTCGAAGATTCGCATCAGCATTTGACCTACTTCTCAAGGTCATTTTGAAATGTGGCCTGGCCTAATAAGCCCACCAACCCATGGCCTACGGGAATCCACCTTCGAATCGTCCAGTCATCGCTTCGTCTTTCCCAAAATGGACGCAATGTAACGTGCACTCTCGGGTGCAAACATGGCCACCAGTCAGCCATGTTGGAAGTAATTGGGGTCAAACTTATATCCTATGTGTATTTTGACCAGTATTTACCCTGTACCAAATATGAAGATGGTCCGACAAAAACAAAAGCTACTATCGCGAGCTAACATCTCGAGAACAAACATGGCCACCAGTCGGCCATCTTGAACGTGATCCATGTCGAAATTACAGACGATCTGCATTTTGACCTGTATTTATCCTGTACCAAATATAAAGCTGATCGGATAAAAACTGAAGCAGTTATTGCACGACAAAGAAAGTGTAATGCGCAACAAAAATTGTCAAAGATTCGTGTCGACATTTGACCTACTTCTCAAGGTCATCTTGAAATGTCACCTTGCCTAATACGCCCACCAACACATGGCCACCTTCGAATCGTCAAGTCAACACTTCGTCTTTTCCGAAATGGGCGCAACATGAGGTGCATTCTCGGGTACAAACATGGCCGCCGAGGTCAAAATTATGTCCGACCTGTGCTTTGACCTGTACTTACCCTGTACCAAATACGAAGATGATCTGACGAAAGCTGAAACCATTATAGCGAGACAAAGGAAAGGTTACATACGCCGCCGTTACATACGCCGCCGCCGCATACCCTACAACTATATGCCTATTCACTATTACATAGTGATGGGCATAAAAAGGGAAAAACCTGATTTTTTGGAACAGCAACATCTTCATTTAAATACCTGCATAATAAAGACTAGCATCCTTGAATTTTAGCACAAAAGGCAACTTTATTTATTTTAAAACTGAGTGAATTTTATCTTCAGTTTTGTCCAGTCCAAAACAGGGTTGAATTTACGTAGCACACAAAAGGACTAAAAATTCAGTGAGCATAAATCAGATAAACAGAGCAAAATTTGCATGTCCCTAAAATCAAGTGACAAGCAGTTATCATCTACTAGATCTTATACGCTGTTCACACTGTGAACTGGGATCCAGACACAACTTGATCAGGCGAAATCAAGGCCAGATCTAACTATGGCAAGGCAGAAAAATTCTAGTTCTTAAGACTAGTGAGAAAACATAACCGTCAATTGGCTTTTACAGACCATATCAAACCGAATAATTACAACAAAGAATATCTTTTTAACTTTACCTTTAATAATTTTTGCGGATGTAAGCCACCAGTACTTTCCGATATCTGCACATTTAGTTCTTCAGACATACCTACAAAAGATATAGTATACACTAACAAAGAACAGCGACTAGTTGAAACAAATAACATGTAGCGTTGTCAGTAAAAGTAATATCTCATTACACATGTCACATGTGAACCAATTCGCTGTTTTATTATTTTCGGAAACAAAACTGTATAGTCTTGTCAGATTCAAAAAAATTAATATTTTCAGGTGTAACTTTAGAGAAAAATCCTTCACTCTATTATATATTTTGGCATCCTGTTCATTAATCCAAATATTAATTTTAAATTCTTAGTCTCTACTCATTTCATGTGTTACTGATGCAAACCAAATACGAATCACCATACAATATTTGCGACAATTTAATGTAATGGATTAGAATGCACAAGATTATTTAGCCTACCGAGTTTGGATATGCTTTTTCCTTGATCCACATCTCCATTACTGCTTCCTGGGCTGAGCTGCTCCAAATCACTAAATCTTCCCGGACCACTGGAGTCAGAACTATCATTCCGTTTGTGTGTATTTGGATTTTTCATACTCCTTTTCAAAGCATGGTGTAATGGTGATAAATCAAAAGGCTTGTCTCCATTATTGCTACTGGGAGTAGGATTTGAAATTATCTCAATATCTGAAGATGTTGTTGTATCTATCTCATCTCCAGATGTTTGTCCACTATTAAGTTTAATCAACTCACTAAAAGAGGAATGTGATTCATTGTCATCTTGTTTGGTCTCTTCCACTGAACACTTCACATATGATTCACTGGATACGCTTGAAGCACTGGAAGTAATCCTCTTTTCAGATTTAACTTGCTGCAAATTAACACTTTCCGTACTACTATCCAGTTCTTCTTTGTCGAAACTCCCACACAATGTTGTCTCCGACTCACCACTTACACCGCCGTCACCAGATATGTTTAGTGGGGTGTGTTTAACATCGACAGCATCTGGAATTTAGTAATCAAATTACAGAATACTAAATATTTGGTGGTGATTCTACTTACAAACAATCTTACTTCATGTTTATCATGACCCAACATGACAAACTGGCAGTGCTGAAGCTGTCAGATCACTGCATTTCTCCAAAGAGACATGGTATTACCTTGCAAAACACGATACCTCTAAAAACAAATATTTGTAGTTACCATTTACAAAAATGAACAAATGTTGCTTAAAATACAAATCATTACATTGTAACACACAACAAATACCTATTAACTGAGTTATAAATTTTGAAAAAAATAAAGTTTTGAAGATTACATTGTCAACATACTTGTTTGTACTTGTACAGTATATGTGTCTATAAACTTCGCTTGATCCTCAGCTTCTTTATTTGAAACACCTGTACCAGTTAATAGGTCAGAACTGCTGCCATCCGTTATAACATATGATTCGGTACAAACATTACTAGTATTCAGTTGAACATTGAGTTGCAAATCACAAGCGTTGCCTATTTCATTAGGGATTTCATTGAAGTCAGGGGTTTTGCACTTAGTAACGTAAGTACCAACATGTGTTTGTTCAGTGAGCAGAACTGACCCTCCTACATCTGTCTGCTGTATTTCTTCGCCATATTGGTGCACCTTTTTCATAGTCTCTAAACTATCTGAATCATGAACTGCAAGATCAGTTTTCCCTTCTTCATGGGACATGCTTGCTTGTTTTGTCCTATTTTCATCCTGTTTGTTGACATCAACAGCACTATGTGCATTCTCTGTAATTTTAGTTGTTACTGGAATCCTTTTCAAGTCAAGGTTTAGTGGTCTTGCTGTTTTATTTTCTTCACTATCTTTGTTTGCTATTGTTTTCTCTGCATGAACTTGGCTTTTATTATCACTGTTAGATTCAGTTTTCCTTTCTCTTCTGCCTAGCTTAACACGGGTTTTTCCTTTTGTAAATTTTGAAGATTTTGTTGGAGATAATGTTGTTTTATCTAACGAACTAATGCTTGACGAACTAGAATTCCTACTAGAAGATATAGATCTACAAAGCAAAGAAATTATATTGCTAATTTATGTAAAATATTGACAACATGGTTGTTCATGATCAAATGTCTTAATGTTATAAAAAATGTGTTTATTCTTGCACTAATATTTTTTGAAATTTGAGTTTTTAAAAAAGTGAGTTTTCACCAAAAGTGCTAATTACATATTCATGAGAAAAACAAGTAGAATAATTTTTCATACTCCTTATGTTAGTACCTATCCAAAAATGTATACTTTTAATCATATTATATATTTCCAATTAACTAACTAAAATTATCTTCAAATTATAGTATAAATAAGCTTGTCAAACAGGATAAGCCACAATAAATAGCTATGAGACTCTTTAAATATTCTACAAAACATTACTACAATAATGTGGTGACTGCCCTCAATTCTTGATTTATTGCTTCTGAGACTGGTCCAGACTACTTCATGCCACCTTACAACCTCATTCAAATAACACTGTTCACACAAAATATATATAGTTCTATTTTAATATTGTTTCTGGAAGACATAAATAGTGTTTAAGCCAACCTTTCCAAACTTGTTTTTGGCAACTGAGATGAAGTTACAGTTTGTGCCTCATTGGTCCCATCAAACCAGGGACTCCAAAATGTGTCATCATCAGTTGTTTTCTCTGTAGACTGTGACTGTGTCTGCGATGGTAAGTGACTTCTTGGAGCTGACAATGAGGAACTTGAAGATGCTGTAAAATTGATCGTCAAATTTCAATATAGAACACAAATGAAGTAATGTACTTTAAAATGTTTATTCTCATTTATAGCCTGTCTAATATTCCTATCAACTGGCATAAATTCAAAGTTTAATTTCATCAGTATATTACTTCTCTTCTAGGATATTACAATACGAATAGTGTGACTAACTAGCGTGTTAGTGTGTTAACAGCAATGTGTTAACATTATTTTTGTAAATATCACAGTGTGCCATAAATAAAATCTTATTGCAGTCAAATAAGTAGCAATTTAATATGGCAACATAATGCAAACACAACTATACTTTACAACAATAGTACTGCAATTATAACGTCCATGGCTATCAAGTGAAAGGGTTTAATGAATTTTAAAGGAGGCACATATTTCAAGTGATTGCAATACTAAATTAATAATGAACAATTGAGTTGATTATAAATGCTAATAATATTTTTAAAATGGTTCAGTTTTGTTTGAATGAGCCTGAAGGTGGTAACTACCGTTCTGCACGACTTATTGGAACTATGAACTTCTTGCCCATTTTTGAAGACAAAAATGAAAAAATAATGTAATCAGCAAGAGTACCCTTTTTGTATTAAAACTTACTTTTTTGAAAAGGCAAATTTCAAAAAAATTTAGTCACATAGTTACAAAGCTGAAACTAGGCCAAAATCTCTAGAAGCAAGTCTCTGATTTTTTAATTTTTTGCTCTGCTTAAAAATTATGACTTTTAAAAATTTCATGGCTAGAAATTTTTCATTTTTTCTAACACTCATATATTTAGAAGCACATAATTTTTTTTAAAATCTGATACACCATATTAGAGAATCCTGTTGGAAGTAAATTTTGGCCAATATTCAGATCAGCTATGTATCTGAAGAGGTGTTGGAAAAAGTGAGCTTTCACCCAAAATACCTTCCTTGCTGATTGCATAATTATGCGAGACAATTAAAGTAATTTTCATAATCCTAATAGTAGTACCTTTCCAAAAAATGTATACTTCTATTAGTTTATCTTTTTATTTAACCATCCAAAATTAACCTCCAAGTATGAAGTGTGAATAAGTTACCACAACGGGAAAAGCCATCTTAAAGAAATAGTTTCGCATAACAAAACATTGCTTAAATAGTTGAGTGACGTCCTTACATGCTGTTACAGTCGCTTGTTCATTATTACTCTCATCATTCTCATCCCCCTGTATATCTAACACCTTGTCTATTTTCTTCTGTGCATTTAACAGTGCACTAGTAGCAAAGCCTTTAAACCCAGTAGTATCCCACCAGCTCATGTTGTGTCTCCTGCAACTGTAAGATATTAAAAGTGCAGCCGCAAATAATAATCATATATTTATGATTGATAGTATTATTTAGAGACTGAGTATATAAATCTTAAATACGAGCGACGAGCTAAGCATGTCTCAAAGCTAATGTATGAAGTAAAAGAAAATCACTTGATTCTTTTTATAGAAATATCTTGATAAATACTAGGCCGAATAAATCCATCTGTTAGTTTTCTGTACCTTCTCAACTAACGTCTGGGATTAACCATAGCCAATTTTTGTTACATTCCTTCAATTTAACAAGGGCAAAATAATTAAGTCATTAAACTTTTCACCTGACTTTGCCCAACCAAAATAAGTCTTTCTCTGTGTTCTGAATAGACATCGCCGGGGAGCTTGCTTTTTGCTTAGCGACTATGGATAAACTCTGGCAGGATAGCTAGATTGTGTGTGATCGACCCCCTAACCGCTTAGTCCAATGTTACGCCTATTATTATAAACTTTCACAGATACTTTATATATAAATAAAGGGATTATCGTTCTTCTGCTTTTCGATATAGTATCCCAGGGGGGTACTCAATGTATTTTTTGGTGCGGGTGTGCAGCCCAGTTGGAAATTTTGGATTTGGATTGTATACTTCTTACTGTATTTTTTTGGATTGCTACCGTAAAGAAATTCAAAAATTTGGATTGCTACCCGCTACTTACAGCAAATAGTTTGGATTAATTGTAGGTTTGTATCCATAAAACGATTTTTGAAATTTGGTTTGTATCAGTCAGTTTGCGTAAAAATGGATTGCTACTCAAATATTTTAGAATTTTGGATTGCTACCCTTATATTTCACAAAATTTGGATTGCTACCCTTATATTTAAAAAATTGCTACCCTAAAATTTCCAAAAATTTGGATTGGGTTTGCTACCACAAGCTAAAATTTTGGATTGGGTTCCGCGGCACATTCCTGTATTCAAAAAACCTTGAGTACCCCCAGGGATAATATTTATTGTTTAAACAAAAATTGACTATGATTAAACCCAGACGTTAGTTGAGAAGATACGAAACTAAGAACACTAACGGATGGATTTATTCAGACTGGATAAATATGGACTAATGGTTTTATTTAATCTTCACTTTTCTTGATAGATGCACACACTAGGTCCCGGGGGGTACTCAAGGCTTTTTGACTATGGGGATGTGCCGCGGAACCCAATCCAAAATTTTAGCTTGTGGTAGCAAACCCAATCCAAATTTTTGGAAATTTTAGGGTAGCAATCTAAATTTTAAAATATTTGAGTATAGCAATCTATTTTTACACAAACTGATTGATACAAACGAAATTCCAAAATTGATTTATGGAATTATGGATATAAACCTAAAATTAATCCAAATTGCTGTAAGCAGTGGGTAGCAATTCCAAATTTTCAAATATCATTACGGAAGCAATCCAAAAAAATACATTAAAAAGTATACAATCCAAATCCAAAATTTTCAACTCGGCTGCACACCCCCACCAAAAAAAAACTCGAGTACCCCCCTCCCGGGTACTAGGTACTGTATTCAGTCACTATATACTATATAAAATGATTTTATGCTCGTTGTGTATATAGTGACTGAATACAGTACCTAGTATTTTGTGCTGGTATTTGGACCTGGGTATTTAGATAGCTTGCTGTAGTAAGACTAAGAGTTGTATTTGAATTAAATCAATTAACGAGTAAAGTGTGTGCATCTAAATGTACAAACTATAAACAGTAAAGGAACTAATCAACCACGCGCCAGGTAATGGTGGCACTGACAGGATGAATATGATTGAGCTTGAATGAAGTAGGAAGGAATTAATCGACGGTAGACCTGAGGTGGACACAGAGACTGTCAGACTCAGACTAGTCAGAGTCAGACTGCCATGGCCATGGCCCATGGGGCATGACATGATGATCTAATCATCTGGGACATGTACCTGGAAGCTAAACAAGTACAACGCCAATACACGTTTCCCGCGAAGATATCAGGAATAATGTATGAACTGTTGAATATCTTACCTCTAGACATCATTTAGAAGAACGTGGCTACCTTACATGTCGGGCTGATTGTATCTGCACAACGAAATGTTCGTCTGTCTCTCCGCCATATTGTAAATACAGAATGACGTCATTCAGAAGTTCGAATACGTGTTCATTTTGGCTTTTTAAAGTAGAAAATATATGGATGTCGTACGCAAAAAATATCCGACTATGTGTACATTGATCCTTTTTTATTCCAGCAGTATTTGAGGCATGATTTTTCAGGGTTTACAAAGATAAAAGAGTTTTTTATAGTCCCAGGATATGACATCACTTTTTGGATAGCTGTGTTATCCGTATGCTGACAAATATTTTTATTACTTAATTTCTTTTCGTGTATTTTAGGTTGAAAGAGATGAATAAAGGGATATTGTCTTAAATTCTCTATCTTTGTGCATCAAAATAAGCTAACAGTTTCCTCTTATTGCAATAGTATGATCGACTATCCTGAAATATCGTAAACGTCACAGAGCATGCCCCCGTAGCACAATCGGTTAGCGCGCCGTACTTATATGTCAGTAATTATCGTGAGCAATCACGGTTGGCGTAGCAATGCGGAGGTTGTGAGTTCGAGCCTCACCGGGGGCACTTAACTTTTTCATTATTTTGCTGTTCTTATTTATGTTCTTCAAATTTTTTTTCTATACTTTTACATTTTAAAATTGTTACTAAAAATAAGCTCTATATATTTCGTTGTAAACTGTTGGTATTTAGAACTGATATTTTCTCAAATCGGTAATTCTCAAAACACCACAAACGCACCCCCCTTTTGAAAAAGTGTCTGACGGCC
>JAOXYB010031831.1:0-14535 GCA_028565635.1 Phoronis ovalis
TTTGCTGTAAGCAGCGGGTAGCAATCCAAATTTTTGAATTTCTTGACGGTAGCAATCCAAAAAAATACAGTAAGAAGAATACAATTCAAATCCAAAATGTTCAACTTGGCTGCACGCCCCTACCAAAAAATACCTTGAGTACCCCCCCCGGGTTAATACCTTCTTCCAAATCCAAGTGCTTTGATTTTCACATGTTTTCACATCACATCATAGAAATCATTGTCACTTACAGTGTAATGCAACCCACACCTGGCAACCCTCATCTGTCATTGATAACAACTCTAAACTCAGGTGGTGCAGGGAAAGCTGCATGAGGACAATGTGAGGAGATGCTGGCCTCAGGATTTAGATTAATTTTCTTGTTCTCTTATCTCTAGAGTCTATCTGCCACTCCCAGTCTGAAATTCTGTCTGGTGTGAAGCACGGCAAGGTTTTTGTATTTGGATTTTTCTAGATATAATTCTAGGTTCATTTTGTAATAACCTGTTCATCCTGTGTTAGGTTTATATCACAAAAATATTAAAGAACACAGCCACTTTAGTACGTTGCTAAATAGTAAATGACCGTCCATAGGCTATTATCTCCAAAATAGCATGTGGGTTTCCTCGCCTGGGTGATATGATGTTTAAAAGAGACCTGTACTGTCTCGTGACAAAGTTATTTATAGTCCTAAAGAGCATGACCCTAGTATGGACAGACTTCAACTAGCCTTAACGCATGCTCATATCCATACAATGGATGAACGAACCTTCAAGAGTGCATTTTGGATTTTATGCTGATGTGCTGTTGAATCTTTGATTAAGTTCTCTATGTACGTTGGTATAAGAAGCGGAATAGTCAAGGAATAGACAGAAGTAAAATTTTATTGGAATTCATTTATTTAATTAAGAAAGTAAGTGTTTTCGAACTGCGGTTGGTTTGAAATATGAGATGGCAAGGACAAGGTCAACAAAGATCCAACCCAGATATAACACATCTCAGGTGCCATACCCATGCCTCCAACCATGTTTGAGATATACAATCATATAGCTTACTCATAATTGCAAAGAAAGAACACAAGGAAGAAAGCGTACTCATCTAATAAGGTTATTGCCTCTATTAATTAATCTAAAAGCTATCTTGGTAATTTTTAGAATGTTTTCTGTTTTCTATCACCAATCCTATGTGGTTTGATGATCAATACTCATAAAAATATATTGCATTAGGCCTAAAAAAATAGATATGGTTGCTATTACATGGACCAAAAATAGGGTAGGTAGGTCGGAAATTTGTTTTATTTTACTCTTTTATTTCATTAAACACGAAAAACGTAATGAAAAGACTAATAACACAAGTATTTGCTGAAAAAGATACAAAAAAAAACTTTATGGTCAGATGTTAAAACTAGGGTCGGTGAAGTAACCAGACTCATACCACTTTTTTTAGACCGTAAAAGTTATAAAACAGATTTACTTCTAACTCTTATACAGTCTGCAGAAATTATAATAGCAATGGGTAGGTACTGCTTTATTTATGATCATTTGAACCAAATCCTGGGCTGAGGCTTTGGAAAAAGTTGGGGAGAAAAGTATCACTTTCTACTAAAGGCTACCCTGCTTAGCTTCAATTTGTACTGGTCAAATAAAAAAAATATTTAAAACAGTTATTAATTACTTAAACATTTTTTTGCGTGTAAGCTTGTGTAGCAAAATTAGCATGTAGAACATCTGTGATATAAACTTGAATTATAGATGAAATACACTATACCTTTGGGATTATTTATTTTTCTATGAGGCTTGGCAGTGTAGTGTATTAGTGTAAAGCATAAAATATTTATTGACATAGAAGTCTAGAGCTAATTGATAAAAACAGCTTGCATTATTTTGAGAGAAAGAACACACACTGTTTGTTAAGCATATTAATTAGGAAACTTGATATCTTTAAACCCTGAATATTATTATTGATTTCATATTGCATAAAGAGCTATAATGTTATTGTGATAAATTACAAGTAGGTGCTGTATGGATTCCATTCAAATTGTGGTGTGCATCACCTAAAGACTTCAAAGTTAGTTAAATGTATAGAATGTATAAATATTATTGAAGATATTTGTACAAACCTGGGCAAAGTGTGAAGATAAAATCATAATTATTTAATTTTATGTAATAGTTAATTCTTTTTATTAAGTGATTGGACTCAGCATTTTACTATCCCCGTATTAAAGATAATCTTTACAGATTTTAATGTTGATTTCAAGAATGCATTTCTGTCTTTAGTCACAGAATTTACAACGGACCATTTTTCTTTTAATGCATAAAATGAAAAAGGAAGATGTGTATAATATTTAGTTTTTGACATTGTGCTATTTACTTGGATTATAATGTGTTGTCGTCAGCTTTGGTCAAAGCTTTCTTGCTTTGAGGATGACGGAGAAGAGATGGAATGTGAAAAATATCGACTCGTTCAAATTAAACATATTGCTTGTGGTAAGGCTCCATTTTGTTATAAGTCGTTATAACTGTTATGTAGGTAATTTGGTTTGGGTGTACATGTTAATTACCATCTTTGCTGGTGAGTTAATAAATCCTGGTGATTTTTTGAATTCGCAGATAATTTCATGTAATTAACAAAGAGCATATTATTCCTCTTGTGTAATCAAACACAATTTAATTTCATAGTGATATAAAAGAATAGTTGATAAGTTCCTACTCTAGGTTGTACAAAAATATTTAGAAAGTTCATTATTTTCCACCAGTACAGTCTACATTTGTTCTTAAAGTGGATTCGAAAAATGGACCTTTAATAAAAAATCCCAAGGGGTGCAGTCAATATGAAAGTGGGTATGCATGTTTCAACAAATTTTAGTGTGAAAGGGTATATTATGAGCCGTGGGAGTGTAATGCAAGAGCATATATTTTTTGCTCAAAATCATGTAAAAGGGGTGATTCTGAGTTATGACACTTTCTTGGGTCATCCCTAAAACTTTCAGTTCACCAGGTCAATATAGGTTCACTCCATTGTTTGAGTACCCACATACATTTTGCCTGCCCTTCCTGGACAAAAAATTATTCCTTCAGGGAATCAATTTCTCAAGAATAGCACAATGGCAGATTGCACAAGACTTGCAAATTGTATTGGGGCTTTCTCTTTGTATTCAAGGCAGACAGGTATATTGTATGATATGGATATGAGAATAAGACATGAATCAGACTCTATTTCATGAGTGTCCCCGTTCAGTATTTGCCATGTTGCGAGAGTATTCATCTCACAATGAGTCAATGTCTGTTTTTTAATCTTATTGGCTCTCAAACCCTGGACTAACAATTGTAGAATTTACCATTAGCTGGTTTTCCATATTATTATAATAACACTGCATGTGATGGAATAAATTTATTAGCGTTATTTCTTAATAATAACATTCTGTTGTAGGTACATATGGAACAGTTTTTAAAGCCAAAAATAGAGAAACACATGAAATTGTGGCGTTGAAACGAGTGCGACTGGATGATGATGATGAAGGTGTTCCTAGTTCAGCGTTGCGTGAAATTTGTCTGCTCAAAGAATTAAATCATAAAAACATTGTAAGGTAATGAGATCTTTGCATTCTTTTGACGTTTTGTGTGCTTCACAGCTTTTTTCCAGTTTGGGAGTTGTATAGTTTAGAGTTTTATGAAGTATATGAGTGAAAATTAAACGTATTAAAATGAAAGTTGACATGCAAGAAATAAAAAAACCTGCTTTTTAAATAAAAAATTGAATTTCATATTTGAAGTTTAAGCTCTATAAATTGTTTACCTGTGTGATTTTTTTGTTAAAATTTAATGGCTTTTTTGATATCTTTATCCATATGAGAGTTGAAAAGCTGTTAAAAAGAATATGATACAACTGTATTTCTTGTGTACCATCCAAGCTCCAGACAGTATATAGTTCATAGCTGTATTGATTGCTTCTTCACTTGATATTTTATTCTTGGAATATCTTCTTAAATGTTGCTACCTTTGGGACATGCATTATATCAACTGGAACCAGAACTGTTTTTATGAGATTTGCATCTTATTATTGAATTATATATGCAAATCATTTTACTATCATAGGTGTTTTTAAATTCACACCTGAATTTTTATAAATATGCAAATATTTACATAATTAATTAATTTTATAATATTAATATCAAACAATTCGAGATGCAGCTGTAGAAAATTCATAATTTTATTTTCAAAACTTTGTGTAATACAACCTTTCTTTTGCTGAAATTTTATTTGTTTAGTCACAGTATTTGTTCATTTCAAAGATTTTCAGTTCTAATTATGGTTTCTCTATGAGATTAGAGTGTCACATGTCTACACTGGGTCTACAGATTAAGGTTTACAGTTTCTTACCTTTTATATCTAGTATATAATTACTGCTACTTCGGATTAAAGAAGATCTTGAGATATTAGATTCATCTTTGATTGAACTGATTTTGAAGTATATTTCACTGAATCCATATGACATCATTTATACTGGATTTAAAATTGCTTTAGATTACATGATGTTCTACACAGTGACAAGAAGTTAACTCTAGTATTTGAATATTGTGATCAAGACTTAAAGAAATATTTTGATAGCTGTAATGGGGAAATTGATCCAGATGTAGTAAAAGTAAGTAAGATGAAAAATGTGTACAATAAAATTTCGCACATAAAGGCTTGTCAGCTAAACAATTACAAATACATTACTATGTTAACAGCTTTGAAGTCCTTGAAGATGGAATTATTGCTAAATTATATCCAGAAACTGTTATCCAGATATAGTGGGTATTGTAAAAATTCCAGTTTCAAATTTGATAAGTACTTAACTCTATAGCACACCAAACTTGTGATGTGCTTGGTAACTCTAGTAACATTAATTTGTCCTTCTTTTTTGTGTTGTTACTGGATCACATAATTATGTTCATTTGATTGGAGTGAACCCATTTGTTACGTTCACAATAAAATGATTTGGATATTCAGTCAATTGTATGTCAAGATTATTAATAGACATATATGTTTGCATAATTATATTGATATTTACTGCAACAATATCAAAACCTGTTTCAATGTGTGACAGCATTTATTGCAAAATTCATGCAGTAGATTATTTGCACGCACTATGTGGAGCCATCACAGTGATCTTTGCCTGAACCTAGCATGGTGGTTTTGTGAATGGAAAGCATGCTGCAAATCATTCACAGAATGTACATGCTGGGAACATTTGGGTTCACACTATGTGCATGTAAATATTCTATAACCGAGGACAAAAAACTGGTCTAGTAGGTTATAGCACCTAGCAGTGTTTTCTGCAGGACAGTTTATTTTTGAGCCTCAACTTGCTATCTAAACGATTAAAACATAAAATTGTATGCTTGCTATAAAGTATTCACTTAGTGATGATTTTATATTATAGAGTTTTATGTATCAGTTACTGAGAGGTTTAGCTTTTTGTCACAGTCACCATGTTCTACACAGAGATCTCAAACCACAGAATCTTCTTATAAACAAGGTTAGGACTATGTATTCAATAGTTGCAAATTATGTTCATTTAAATAAGAAACACTATGTTAAACTGTACAGTTGTGTTGTCACTGTCTTGGGGCCTTTGGTCCCTTGATAAAAAATAACTAACATGACTGTAACTTACAATGAATTGTATGTACTGAAATGTGCAAAATGTTGTGATTATTCTTGTGTGTAAATGTTCAAGCATTCTGCTGTTTTATAGAATGGCGAATTAAAATTAGCCGACTTTGGTTTAGCAAGAGCTTTTGGTATTCCAGTCCGATGTTATTCAGCAGAAGTGGTCACATTATGGTATAGACCCCCTGATGTTTTGTTTGGTGCTAAGTTATATTCCACATCTATAGACATGTGGTCTGCTGGGTGTATTTTTGCAGGTACAGCATTTTTTACTCGAAAATTCATTTGTAGCACTCGTAATAGAGTGAGTTATTTAACTATAAGCTAACACATAATTTCTTAGGTATTTTGGAAGGTTGATGTATACATGTTACTATCTTAATATTCTTGGATTCAGTCACTGTAGCCTTTTCCTTTTGCTCATGAAACAGTGCATCTACAAATAAGTTTGCTTTATAACAACTGTAATTATTTGAGTTTCATGTCATATCACATGTATATTGTTGCACATAACTCTCACTGACTTTGTTTAGAATTAGCCAATGCTGGAAGACCACTGTTCCCAGGAAATGATGTGGATGACCAGTTAAAAAGAATATTCAAGTATCCTTTTCATAATTACTTTTAATCACTATAAAATAAGAATTTGTTTTGTCATACAAAAGACTGTGATTAGGCTCTTGCATAAAAGACTCTGATTATGTTTATAGTTTTGTATCAGCCGGTGCTAATTAAGCTTAATAACACAATTTTTCAACTAAAAATTGTGATTAAATGAATTAAATACAAAATGAAACCAGTGGGCAACCAAACTCATTGGTATTTATTATGTAAGATGTTCTGTAGTAGAGTAAATGGAGGTAATTTCTGACATGTAGGTAACAGCATTGAATAATTCAATAATATCAAAAATAAACAAAGTAAAATACCTCTAGAAACCCGACAAAAGGAAGCTACCGGTCTGGAACCAGTTACCCGGCTTTGGATAGCACATTCTATTTCCTGTAGGGTACACTGAGTCGCACGAGGTAATTTGATATCATACAGTAAAACCAATGTTATCACTCATCAGGTGTCCGAATATGCATATCAATGCATGCTATCATGTTACTGCTAATTAGTTACAATTGAGGTATACTGCTAAATCTGGATTGCTAATGGCCCAGAACTGCATAAAGTTTTAATATTTTTCATCAGAAAATAGAACGTTTATGAAATTATCTAGTACTAGGTGTCCAAAATCACTTCACAATACGATGCTGCTATCTACTGGAAATCGAAGCTAGGTGTAAAACAATACATACTAGTGGTATGTAATATGTGTATATTGCTAAGCAAGATGATATTTCATAAAGCCATCTAACAAGAAATGTCCAACATTACCTCCATTTACCCTATTGGATACATTAGTTTATTAATCATTTAGTGTTTGAAATGGAATATGCATAAGACTGGATTAGACTGGATTTTAATTCACACAGTTGTTTCCCCTCAACTTTCAAAGACTTCTAGGTACTTCAACAGAGGAAACATGGACTGGAATGACACAGTTACCAGATTATAAGGTACTTGTATAATGCCTTTTATAATAAGAATAACACTCTCATTTTTATAGGGTTATAGTGCATCCTTTCAAAAATAAATACATGCAAACCTGACCACAACTATTTACATTGATTCAAGCTGCAACATTTTATACAGTATTGGTGGAGCCATTGATTACAAACCCAAATATTTCCAAGATACAGCATTTTATGAATAAATCTTATGAATGTGTGGAGAACTGAGTCATTGTTCATTCACAAATACTGCATGCTGGGAACATTTGAATTTGCAATTCTACTAAGTGCATGCAAACAGCCCTTTATACCGAATGATCTACATACGACTGATCAATATTTTATATTTTGATTGATTTATAGCCATACCCTTTATATCAAGTGAGCACAAACTGGCAACAAGTTGTACCAAAGTTAAACACAAAAGGCAGAGAATTATTACAGGTCAGTCATGAATTTTTTACACCATTCCTGAGAATTTGCCATGATGATGTTTTCATTATAAAAACCACTTGCACAAAGTATAGTACTCACTGTATTGAAAATCATGGTCTGTGTTTAGTTAACTTATCGATTCCGAAATAAATATACAGTAATAGGGTACTACTATGTTGTAATATGCACAACATATCACACATTACATGTAGCACAGTAGAGTAAGGAAAACATTTCATATTTATCAACTATCAACATTTTGAAATGAACATGTTTATGTTAAAGAAACTAGTTCTATGTTTAAATAAATAAATAAAATCTAAAAAATCAACCAGTAAATATTAATGTAAATATATGAAGAATGCATTCTTTTTATGACCTATCTACTGATTTAGCTAGAACCAATTAAACTTCTCATTCTCAAAGAATAATTATAAATTTGGTAAAGTTTTTATATGTAGACTAAGTGATACTCAATTTTTCTTTCTTCAGTGTTTACTAATATGCAATCCATCACAAAGAATGTCTGCTGAAGACGGTATGATTCATCCTTACTTCAATGATCTCAACCCTGCCATTAAGCAAGGTTGAAACAATGCCTCTTGGTTCTCCTATAGCTAGCTGACAGTGGATTTTGTAATCATGAAAAAGAAGTGTACTGGTTTATAATCATGGCGACTTAAAGAACTATTTATTATACAGTGAATGTGAACGTCACGGAATACTGGGCACTGTCCGGACGAATCATAATTACAATGGCCTGACAAGTAAAAAAGACATAAATGTAGTAGTACATGGTGGATGCTTGCAAAAGAACTGGCAGGCACAGAGGTTGCTGATCTAGGGCTATTAAACTGTCCAGTCAACATTTTAACTTGCATTTATGCATATTGTGTATAGGTGAAATGCAGTTAATCAACATTGTCCAAAATAACGAAATGGTCATGGATATTGTTTGTATAACAATTGTTCAGTTTTCATTACATCTGTCACAGAAAGTGAAAATGTAATTACCTATTTTGAACAAATTTATACATTCCTACACGTTTTCAAAAAAAAATTATTCGAGTAGTTCAAATGTATTTTTCAAGGGACTATTTATTACCAGCGGATTATCCATGCTAATTGTTACAACCACAGGCAATCCAAAAATGTAATTTTTATATATTTACCTTGTCTATTGCTAATACATCACAATGGTATGAAGAGCATGCACTACTTATGGCACAAAATTAATGTTAGGTAAATGATGGCGCGACATGAACTTTGCATATGCTCCTAACTTGTGTGTCTATCTTCAACTAAACAACCACAGATTACATGAGTAACCCCACTGTCTTGCATTGAGTTGCCGATCGTACAACGTCAGCTATGAAAATTGTTCAAATTAATGTATGCCATCTCTTAATTGGGTTTATTTCTGTTGACGTCACTTGATAACCTATACTGCTGGCTGCTGTTGGGAAATGCACTTTGAAAATACGTCGCGACCAGCCACTGGTGATGATGGATGAATGAAAGAACATTTTAGTTTCTTGCCTTGTTAAAATATATACCATGTTAATTTCGCGCCGTCAACTATATAACATTTATTTTGCACGTTACTTGTTTACTTCATGCCATAATTAATACATGCTTTTTTAACCATTACGATTTATTAGTAGTAGTTAAGGTTAGTATAATTAATTATATGAAGATAATATTGTTGCAACCATAAACGTTATTGTTGGTTTAGACTTAAATCTTCAATGTTTTCTGCTGTACACAATAGATATTTATAACACTGAAACACAGAAGGCTCGCAGTTAATCCTTTCTTGTAAGTTCTAGTCATTCAGATTAACCCTGTAATTTCAGCAGAAAAGGCTTTGTTACAAAAGTATGATTTAGACTGACATGTTTCAGTCATTCGATGTGCAATGTATCTCTATGTAAATTAAAACAATGTACGGTAATGAACTTTTATTGTATTATATTTATTTCATTAAATACATCTGATATGACACATACACAGAACTAAAACTTAGTAGAGGGTATCTAAGTTTAAAATTATTTTCCAATACTAAAACTATAATTTATAATAACGAGTTTTGTGTATTAAACATAGCAATAACACTATATTAGACTGTCTATGTCTCTTACCCAATCAGATTTGTTAAATCGCATCACATGTCAGCCTGTGAGAAGCCTATAATGGATCATGAGCAGTTATAATTGACCACTAAAAAATTTATAATGGTTTACATGCTGATTTGAAAGTCATACAAACCGGCACACGTAGGTTGCAAAGTCGAAAAATGACTATTTTTGACCTTTTACGGGTATATTTTGTTGTATAATAAATATTCTGTAAAAATGTCATTTAATTTGAAAACTAGAAATTACAATTTTATAAAACAGGGAAATCTGGGTTTGTTGCAGACTCACACAGACCAAGTTACAGTTAGGTAGACGACAGCATAAGAATAACTTCATGTAATTATACTGATAAGGAAGAAACTTTAATCGTGTGGTCTCGCCCACTATAACTTTTCTCAACCCGTTGCATCTCCATAATGTACTCAAAACTGCCCATTATCTCAAATATATGTTGTTTTGCAAAATTGTGCGCTTTAACATTTCATAATATCGCTATTAAAATGCTTCTCATACACCTATGGCACTATAGAAAACTGGCCGAATTGAGGAATGTGTTTATAATCATGGTCCAGAAATAAGGCCTTATAACTTGGCACGTAAACTACAGTAGCACTAACAATATAATCTAGAAGCTTCATAAATAACAGAATAGCAAACACTAAACTAATTAAAGTAAATCCTTATGGTTTGTTACATAATCTGTTTGGACTGCATCGAGCATAATTCTGTTTTAGGACGGTTTTAAAACAAATTTTGCAATAGCCTGCAAATGTATTAATTCAATATGCTTTGTTACGTACATTTGCCAAGGAGTAACAAGATAATAGTAAAAACGGTATCAGGACAATTACCCCCACTCAATATTTACTTAATTTTTAAGACTATATTTGTTAATATTTTTGAAGTAGCTTGTTTATATCCCCTTATCCCAAATATCCATCTTAAATCTTGAAATAATCTCTTTGATCTTTAAATGCATTCCCCTTTAGTTTCATACATTGAAGTGTGACACTACAGCAACTCACATACTGAATTTCTTAGAGGAATTGCACACTACATTCAATTTTGAGGACAACGTTCAGAATTAATGATGTAAAGACATTATGTAAACCAATCATTGGTAATGTTAGTTGGAAAACTATGAAAACATGTACATACTGGGATGTCTTATACAATAGTTTTTAACTATTAGCATATAAAACCATTTCGGTGCAGTATGATATGATAGAGCACACAAGTCTTGCTACATGCTAAAGCTGATTGATGCTGGATATGCTTGAGTTCAATGAACTAATTACATAATTAATCATTAGTTGACGTTGATGCGTATTTCACTTTTCCCTTGTCATTGATAACACAGATATGCTGAAAATAAAATCTCAAAATAAATTAATGCTTCTCATAATTTAGATTTTTTATATTTTCCTTTTATTTCCTTTCAATTAATTTGTAGAATCAATTGTCTTTAACAATTTAAACTTATCACATTATTTCACAGTTGGTAAACCATGCAATAACCATATTTGTATGCTTACACTTAGGTCCCTGAAGTATTCATTGTAATCAAGGGCGTAACCAACAACAAACTTATCAGGAATCTCAAATCCAGTATCTGAAAAAACAGCAAAAGAATAATCGGAACCTGTGGTATAATAAATATACCTATATATAATATAGTAGAACTAAACCAGTGAAACTAAGTCATTTTTAAATGCTTCCTGCAAGTACACTATTTTAGGATAATGTTGATAGAAATGTGCTGTTCTAACAATAGAAATTGTTTGGAAATTTTTCACATATCTGACAGGCCTGTCAGGTCCTATAATGTTACACCATCAATAAACGGCTGTAACTTGTATCAAGACACTGCATTGCATAGAAGAGTTTCATTCCACGAATGGTCACTCAGGTCTGGTTAAATATCAAGTAAATGTTTTGTCAACAACAGAGCAAAATCTAGTAATTTTGAAATCTTCAGAGAATCTTACAAACTCTTCCTACAAACTGAAGAGATTATATGACGTATTCTGGTTACGATTATTTAATTGCAAGCTTTAGTTATTTGATATTAAACTTAACCATTTGATACAAAAACTAAAACTTACAGTCTGGTTTGTATCCTATACTTCTAGAAGTTCTTTTCACCAATAAACTTGCAACACGTATACTTTTAGGTTTAAAACGTGACACAATTTCTAATAATTTTTTCATTGTGTTCCCAGTGTCGATGATGTCTTCAACAATCAAAACGTTCTATAACAGAAAAGACCAGTGGTCAGTGGGTACACTTTTGCTGTACCCTTGAAATTATGGTCACTCTATAAACCAATGCAATAGGGAACACACAATTTTTTAAATTTGTTTTCCAATTTTTCATAACATTTTGTAGAATTTACATTCACATCTAATATCCTACCTCCTACTAATATTTTGCTGGTTAAACTTCGTATTCATTTCATTTTCCTGATGAATGTGTTTCAATTAAAATAGGCAACTAAATCATATTTGTAATTACAGTGGCATGCATCTCGAAACTGGATAACTCTAGTTTTGATTATATATTATAATCCATGGAAGGAGTATAAAATCCTAAAGACAACAAATATAATAAATAGACCAGGAAAAAGTAAGCAATTTTATTTTCAAAACTGTATCAGTTACAAAATCTAGCTACCAGATAGCAAGTCTAGGACGATCTTCATTTTTTTTTTTGTTGAGAACCTGAATAACGCAACTGTTCTGTTTGACCTACACATTTACTACTGATATTAAGCTGCTTACTTTTGCTGTTAAATTTGACATGTCATCCCCTCCGATCACTTGAATTTGACCAGTTGATGAGTCATCCTGAAACAAAAGCTGAATTTCTGGCAACTATTCAGATGATATTATCTGTATCTATAACTGTTTAAAAGTTGTAACTCTTATGAAAGAAGGTAACAATGCTTTATTATATGTTTACCTCATTGCGAATTTCGACTGAATCCCTCCGGTGGATTACGATCTGATCTGGTGTTTAAGAAAACAGTTCAGAGTATAGTTACAAAATTTTATCTAGGAGCGCCAACTAGCTACATTATCTAGATCCTAATTGTTACCTAGACAGTTTCAATAACTTAATATGTAGTACAATCACAAAACAACGAGTTCCATGATTTAATGTGACAATAAATCGAAACTTGCTCTGTTTATAATAAATGCAAATGCATAACATATGACTGGCATTATTACAAAACCTGAGCTAGTAAAATGACCTACAGAAACTTTTTCGATTGTGGTAATGTCAAGTGTCAATCTCACAACTTAAAAATAGCGTGTATGAGACTTGTAGTATGCAAACAGGCTACATCCTACCATATAACTCTTGAGTCGAATAAAGTCTATCGATAGTGGTATAGATGTTCCTGAATAGCTGTTCACTTGCTTTATTTTGTCCAGTAGATCACCAAAGAATTTATAGCCACCTTTTAAAACACACAAAGCCACAACTGGTTCACAACCAAAATGCTGCGTGATATCTCTTGCCATTCTCTCTACCCTGAAAAAAATAAATGAAGTTTCAAAAAAGATATTTAAGAAGGTGAAGACAAGAGATGCTGCTTGCAGTACTCTAGCTCTTTATGAAGCAGTCTAGAAAATTTTGTATTATTATGCCATAGAAAAAAGACAAGTTCATTTTGACAAAGCCTTTTGTAATTTGATGTTTTTTACCCTTTTTTCACTATGCTGAAGTATCAGAAGTCAGCATAGCAGAAAAAACAGGAGTGAACAAAATTTGGATTTTAACTAGAACAGACTTTAATAGTCCATAGTACTAGTCTGCCTATGAGAACTATTGCAGTTTTAGGTTGAAGTGCCATTGGCGAGGATGCCATCTGGCAAGAATGTCCATTATTACCTATCAGCAATGAGACCTTTAGGAATTAAGATGTGAGCCAAATCGTCTTCATAGTGTTTCGGCACACAAAACATATCTAAGGGATACCCCTCATTATCATCAGGAATCTGGAAAAAAAACAGAGAAAATGTTTAAACCATTTTCATGTTTACAACATGGACCCTACCTTCAAATTAGAGCTAGAAGGAAATTATCCAGTACTTTATTGATACTAGCATGATGTGTAAAAAGTCAAATACACAACTGTCCTCTTCAAAAATTGTTCTCACTGTCAGTGATTTCAGAACAGAGATTTTAACATTTTATAGACTTTAACATAGATATTACATAAATTATATATTACGTAGACTTTAATAAGGTGCAACGAGTCATATTGTTAAACAATCTTTGCAGTCCAGCAAATGCTTTCACTGCACATTACATATCTATTAAACTACAATATCAAACAAGAAATGGTTATAAATCAAAAGTTTAACTGTGTACAATATACACTATGATTCTGTATAGCAAAACAGAAAAACAAAGAAACAAGGTAAAAAGCAAAATGATATAAAGCAAAGTTAAACACAAACATACAGAATAGTATACCTTTATCATTTTTTACGTCAATCTGTGCTTATACAACCTACAACTGTTATATTTGGATGTTTGTATAGGACAGTAAAGGTGTTAAAAGTGTCACGCCTTTAATTTGGACTTCACTTGTGATAAGTTGGAATTCATGATCACTGATAAAAATTATATTAAGAATCTTTATCTTATGAATGTCTTTGTTATAACTCAGTTCAGTGCACTGATGGGGGTTTAATACTATTAGTATTACTAAGGGACTGGTCAGAAATTACCACAGGGGGGGTTGGTGCAAACGGGGG
>JAOXYB010031842.1:0-30369 GCA_028565635.1 Phoronis ovalis
AAAAGAAATTTTTGAAACTGTTTGCAATTACAGTCACAAACTGTTTCCAAGCAGTTTCACTGGTTAGTCATTGCATGGAAGTTAATATGAACAATTCTTATTTAGTATAATTCAATAAATTAAACATACAGTAGTATAAACAATTATCATTATTAAACCAACAACATATAAGCTTGCAAGATTATGGTACTTGTGTTTGACAAGTTATACCTTGGACTCCATCGCCTTGACCTCGAGTCCGTTTTGTCTACATTATCCACCTGTGACCGTACAAGGTTTATAAAATTATTGTTGTCTGCTAGCAGAGGGCTGATTTGTTGTATTATGTCCTGCAGGTCTTTTTCATCCTGTAAACAAATTAAGCCACACTGATTTTAATTTTTTGTGCATATGCTCTTGTAAGAATTTTAAGCATACAGTTAGCTTTCTATATTAGTATCTTGAAAAGTTCTACACATTTTTACTTTGGCACAAAGTTTTGCTAAAGTGGTAAAAGTACAAGAACATTGTTACATTGCCAATGTAATGTTATAATTGTTACTAACCTTCTACAAGTAAAATTCCATTTTCATCTTCAGTGCTACATTCTTCCTCTGCATCATTTCTGTTTCTCTTGTAATTTAAATTTTGCTTTGCCTTTTTACAGCTTTCACAACAGTAATTCTCAAGTAAAGGAATAAAAATATGCCAGGCACCAGATCTCGAATGATCCCAAGGATTCTCATCACCTGGGATGATCCATGTGTCAGCATTCGTACTTTGACTTTCAAATCCGGGACATGGTCAGAGCAACTTCATACAACTAAAGAGTGCACACAACTCATTTACTGCAAAATTTGTGTTGTGGCAAGCTATATTCGTGTGCTTACTCTGTTGCTGTGACATTCCAATTCTAAATGTGCATCCTGGTGTATGATAAGTTCAGTTAAAACTCTGTTACAATTTAACATATATCCACTTATGTGGCAACACCTTACTTCATGTTCATTGTTTTGAAGCACAACCAGATCTTTGCTTATAGCAAAGGCTTGTAGATCTTGAAACTGTATTGTAGGTAATGTATTGTTTATTATTTTTGGAAGATCAGTATAAAATAATTCCGATTTATTCGTATCATTATTTTTTTGCCAGATGACTTTTTTTGTATATTAGGGAAAGTATATGTCAGTACATTTCCAAAGCGCTTCTTTGATAATTCGCTACTGTTATTGTTACTGTTGAAATGATGGTAAAAGTCAGCTGGCCTCAGTAGCGCACTTTTTTGGACACTAATTTGTTAGAAGCCTGTAAATAAGGAAGCATAAAAAGTTTAGTAGCATAAAAGTCATATCATGTATGTTACATATTATAGATATATAAATAGTTATATAAACCAGCATTATTCAAATTATATAATCTGTAAAAATGTAAGTAGTTACAACCTGTGTGTAATTATAAGTTTGATAAACCTGTGTGTAATTATAAGTTTTTGTTACTGCCGATTGCACCAAATGGTGATAAAGGTGAATACGTACTTATTATTATCAAATTCTGTAAAATTTGTCTGCAAATTTAGGCAGTATGTTTTACCAATGTTAGTGTATACTTCAAAATTGTGAGATGTTTTTTATAAGATCTTTGCAATTATTGTGTTCTCCATTGTCGAGAAGCATTCCGACTGTATGTACACAGAATATCTGTTTGTTAAGGGGTTAATGTATTGTATATATGTAATATCGAGTGCAGACTTTCAAAAGCCTCTATATTTGGATCTAGAAATGTCCAGATTATAAAATAATATAGTCTACAGCTATCCTTAACTTTTAATGTTCAATAAAATGTAAACTATTTTGATAAAAAGTTGATTAAAAAACATCGAAAGGTACAAATGCAATGGTAAGTGTTACTGGATGATTATCAATAAAACTGCTTAATTTCTAAAATTTGAGTTCGCTTTAATTCATGTACAATAACTTACCAAAAACTTGCACGAAATGCTTCCAATGACATTTCGAAATTTCTGCCAACAATTTGTTTAAAAACATTTGTCCGATCAGCGACGATTTCCGGTGGCCTAGTTAGAGTGAAAGGTCAATTTCCTTAAGGATCACCGTCTTCGGAGACAACTTTTGGGTTTGTTGTTGAATATTTCGTATGTCTGTGGAGGTACGTGGATGGAAACATTTAAGGAGTTAAGAGTTGTTCTGGTAAGTTTCTTGAGGGTGTGTGGGCTGATTGGCAAAAAATTCAACCATGAAATTTTCAATTCTCGTGTCACCCCTTGATACTATTATATATAGTACGAACCGTGTTGGACCCAGGAGCTATATTGATCATTTCTACGAGTTTTCATGGCATTTTTTGGATTTTTGATTTGGTGATAAGTGTGAATGACAGAAGTGGAAATATATTTATTTCATTCATTTCATATTTTTTATTCGTTTTATATTTTTTTAAGCACCAGTCCCCTGTGATGCAGACTGAGACATTCTTTTCAATGAAGTGGAAGACGTGGTCCCTGGATTATACCTGGCGAATGACTCAGACACACCTACTTATCAAAGGTGGATTAAAAAACATGGTCACAGAGAATCCTGTGAAAAGCTAGATTTCGTCTTTGTCACAAGACCACTTTGAAACTCAATTCTGAGTCCTGAAGTGGAAGGAGACTTGACAAGCGATCATTTACCGATTCATGTCAATCTACAGTCTAATGTGGGACTTCTGGCAAAAGATCCCCCTTAAACAATTAAATCATTTAAGTCGACTAATTGGAAGAAATTTGCGGAAGATATTTCGGAGAGTCTTGATCCTGACTGTGTAAACTTAGACTCTCCTAGAGACTACATAGTACATACTACAGATAACATAGATGTTGAATGCGAAAAAATCAGTATATGCATTAATGCAGCATTCGACATAAATTCAAAAATAATTACAGTCAGACCGAGATTATGGAGATGCTCTGCGAAAATTCAGTCCGATATTCGTCTCAAACGAAAACTTAGGCGACTACCACAAAAACACAGTCACAGAACTCTGTAAGTCTGTATAATATTAATAATCTTAAAAACAGAGTTGCAAAGTTTAATATCGTGCAATTAATAAACAAAAAAGGGAGTAGGTTGCCTATTATCAAATTCTCTGGGTACTCCGCTATCGATTATGTGCTTTAGCTGTCCAGTGAAACACTTAGAGGACAAATATTTGGAACTGTTAGTACTAAAAACAAACCTTTTCGTAACCCAAATGGTCCCGAAAACACTTTATTTCTTCCGATGATATTTTCATTTACGTAAGTGCTAAAAGTCTCAGACGTTGTCCATTTATCGTTAGCACTATAATTAGTAAAATTATGTGGTATTTCGAAGAATTTGCGTCCAGCATGAGGGAGACTTTTGAAACTTTTAACGTCTGACAGCCCTGAAAACACGCTACTTGCAGCCATCTTATTTTAGCAAATGCCACGTGCTCCTTACGGAAATACATTACGAATATTATTACATAAAACAATGTGGACATTCAGTTACCAAGCAAATATTCATTATTACGACAAAAGCTGTTTATATGTAACTATTTAATTATGCATTCTTATTATGTACCATAATTGCATTGTTTCGCAGTACTATGATTACAGGCTGACGCAAGTTGTGTAGATAAATAGAGTAACATGTTGCAATGTCCAGTAACGTGCCAAAGGCGTTAACTAGTGGACATTGCAATACTCCCCATGACTTTTGTATACATTACTGTTACTCTAATAATTTTGAAACACTCGGCGCACCCTATGTATTTAATTTGAAACGTTTGGCACGTTACGGACATTGCAATACATTATTTCTCTATACATTACTGTTACTCTAATAATTTTGAAATGCTCGGGGCACCCTATGTATTTTGAAAGGTTTGGCACGTTTCATGAGTGGACATTGCAATACATTACTTTTCTACACATTACTCTATCTCTAATAATTTTGAAACGCTCGGCGCACCCTATGTATTTTGAAACGTTTGGCACGTTACTGGACATTGCAATACATTACTCTAATGACTGAATTTTGAAACACTTGGCGCACCCTATGGTTTTTGAAACGTTTGGCACGTCAGGGCCCTACATTGCAATGCATTCCTTATTTTGAAACATTTGGCACGGTAACGTGCCAAGCGTTTCAAAATTAAAAGGTAGTAATGTTTTTACAATACTATTTTGAAACATTTGGCACGTTAACGTGCCGTTCGTTTCAAAATGTCTTCAACTTTATATATGAAAGTAAGGAAAAGCATTGTATAATTGACAAAAGTAATGCATTTTCATAACATTTTTCTACAATACAATGCTACAATTTTGAAACGCTTGGCACGGCATACTGGCGCTCGCCCTCAAATGCATTTTTTCCACGCCCTCCCCCTTCAGGAAACTCCTGGATCCGCCACTGCTAATGTTACTTAATTTTGAGACACCTCCGAATTTATTTTGGGCAGTTAGCCAGACGGTATCAGTCAGTTTGCGTAAAAATGGATTGCTATTCTCAAATATTTTAAATTTTGGATTGTTACCATTATATTTCACAACTTGAAAATTTGAATTGCTACCCTAAAATTTCAAAAACTTTGGATTCGATTTTTTTGCTACCACAAGCTAAAATTTTGGATTGGGTTCACCGGCACATCCCCGTATAGTCAAAAAAACTTGAGTGCCCCCGGGATTCCTCCCTAATCTGAGTAATCCTGAAGTTATAAGGGGGCCTTCTACATTTCATAACCGGGTCATAAGAATCTATGAAACGGCAGTCCGTTTCAGGAAAAATTAAGTGGTCACGTAAAAGTGTATGAATATGAAAACGCATTAAGATATATAGAGCAGTAATGTTAATCAGAAGGTGTGTTGTTGCGAGGTGCACCATGTTATAAACGACCTATAATAGCTAGGCAAACAATTATAACTTTATTAACATAAAGGACCAATGACAGGTAGTCAACTTTATTAACATTCCTGTGGGCACATTGGCCATATAAAAGTGTAATGTGACATGCGTTTGTTTAATGATTTAACAGTTTACAAGCAAGAAACATATTAGTGCGGAACTGAAGTAAGTTTGATCATCTAGACACACATTAAGCATGGCATTCAATTCATGCCAAAAATAATATTATTAGTAAAGACTAGTTGCTGGATATTCAATAAACAAACAGATACCATTTTTAAATCCAATTTAGGATACATTTCTCACAATAAATTACCGTAAACTAAATTATGCAAATATAAAAATAATGGTCAAAGCGGAAGACTTTACAGGTAGGTGATTATCTTAAAATTGAAACTTTTTAAAGGAGCTTTGCAAATTATAAGTTTTCAAGCCAGTAATATCACGGTGTCTAAGAAATAATTAAAATAGGAACTTTGTTATGACAATACTGAACGATTTATTTTGTAATCTAATAACCGTTTGACTTTTACATATTTTCTGATAAGAAACGTTTAAGCACAGGATGTAAGTGTACATTATCATTTACAAATATTGGTACAAGCACACCTGTGGTGTTTTATGAATATTGAAAAAAAAACTTTTATACATTTGGTAAAATGTAGGTACAAAGGTGGTTTGTTTTTGCATGATAAATATGTTAATACATGTGCATTTTCATTTTTCCCATAGTCCACGTGTGGCATCTCAATTACTGTATAAGTGTTGATAAAAATAACAACTAAACTGAGAAAGTGCACTATTATATACATTTTTTATATTGTTAAAAAGTAAATGTAGGTTTAGTTTAAACAATAACAGACTTTAAAACACCTGTATTTTCACGAGCAATAAATAACACCAAATCTACTATAAAACAGGATGTTGAGGCAAATGCTGACAACAAACAATTTTTCTTTGGAATGATTTTTAAAACATTTTTTATATAGTTAAAAAGTAAATGGGAAAAAGTTGATTTACTTTTAGACAAAATAAACTTTAGAACACATGTGTTTTCATGTGTAAGATATAATAGAGGCATCTATGAGCCGGATGTTGACAAGGAAAACAACGGAACGTATGAGATGTATTATAACATTTTTATATTGCTGAACAGTACACTTAATATTTTAAATACCTTAAATAGTTATCTTTTAACGACGAAATTGCCGACACAGAGGTAAAATAAACTAAAACTTGCGTGCACATAATATGCCTTGTAATTATCTTGCTTATATTCGCTTAGCGCTGTAAATGTTGTACTAATACCGCTAATACCTTGAGCATTCTCTAGTTATTTTAGCAACCTTAACTTTGCAATGTCTTTGTGATATTAGGGATTGAGCCCGCAGACGAACTGTTACCGAAGAAACAGATGCGTAAAGCACCAGCTTTTACAAGTCCTATGAAAGTTTTTGTATCACTCTTACGATCCAATTCATGCAATTAACTGTTCCTGTGCTTAATAATTATGATAATTTTTATAATGATAATTGAATTTTATTTGTTAAACTTTAGGCCTCAGGCCATGTTTTACAATATACATGTTCATAGAGAATTACATAGTGGTAGCATATCAAAACCAATCAAATGAACATATTTACAATATATATATATACATGCACAAATTAATGTTCCTCCCACACTCACCTAGCACAGCAGCATTTGTTGTGCTTTTTGAAACACATAATACTCGTCTACAGAATTCTCTTTGAACTATTTCTATAGCATCCCTGTATTAATTACCCCAAATTTCACTTCCATACAACAATATAGGTAAAATATTTACATCAAATAAATGAAACAAAATAGACGCAGGAACATTATCACAGCTTTTAGATACTCTAATGAAAGACCTAATTTGCCTCCCTAGCCTGCTGAGCTAATGTTTTGGTAGCTGCTGACCACAATAATACACAAGAAATTGCACCTTTGTGTATAGCTGGTATAAATATTTTACAAAACCAATCTGTTTTCTAACTCCTTGCGTATTCTGTTCTCGTGATTTTTCAAAGGTGCATAACGAAGAGGAAGCTGCTATTGAAAGTCCAGTTAATGAAGTCCTGGTCAAACTTGCGGTCAAAGAATAGAAAGCACTAACCCCGTTGGTCAGTGTAGGAATCATTAATGAATAGCTTGCCAGTGTCTTTCTTGCTCCCCAGAAAAACATTTAGCCGTGCAATTAACAAAGCGAGATATTGCAACAGATTTCGTTTTCATTTTTATGATTTTTTGAACATGCAGGTATTTTGGGGGGTTTTCTTTCTGGCGTGTTTAAGTTTAAAATTTAAAATATGTCAGTGAAATTTTAAAAGTAGCAGGTAAAAGAATTCTAATTTCATGATATATATTTTAGAAGTACTTTAAAATGTTCCACCTACAATTATTTTTAACTCCTTTTTACAGGTGGAGGAAAACAGGCAAATTTAATAATTAGAAACCATCTAGACACGATGAAAACTTTACATGTTGCAATTGTATTTCTCCTTGTTGGATACATTTCAACTTATCACCTTCAGGATTACTTTGAACTCAAAAACGAACTTGAGAGGGAAGGTATATTTCAATCATTTTTCTTACATGACCTATATTCGCTGACAAAGATCAGAATCCAATTCCCGCGGCTCCGACTCAAATGAGTGACTGATACGCATATTTGTCAACAGAAACGCGTAAAAAGGAGTTTTTTAAAAACAAAACACGTTAACGCACGTAACGTAGTTAGGGTGCATTTCTGAAATCAAATATACAAAAAAGGTATATACCTTATTTGGTTATCTGTACGCGTTTAGGATGATTCATTTAATTACTCACTGAGTCTCAGATTGCAGGAAAACCCCGGGAGGAAAGCAGCACAAAAATATGAACATTTTCTGGGTTCCTTTAAAGCGGGCCCAGACCCCACGCCACAAATGACTCTCTGGTCGTACTTTCCACAGTCATTTTTCATTTTCTACCTCACACATAACTTTTTCCAAAGCAAAAACTGGTCTTTATTACACAGTAGATACTAGGTGAGTTCACTTACTTACAGTTGATCACAACAATATATAACCTATTTTGGATATAAAAAAATTGCTCAACGCACTGAAAAGTATCTAAAGTGTCTTTAAACCGGTGAAAAGGGATTAAAACTTAAAAATGGAAAAACGCCATTTAGAGGCTTTTTCAAAATCCCATTCACAATTAAACACTAGTTATTCCATTGAGTCGGACCCCCGGCGCTCACCCAATTAGTCTCAGAACTGGCTGCATGCGATTAATTCATGGATAAACAGTGAATTGTGGAATTGATAATTTCATGAAACGTGAAATAAGGTGTTGAATTTATTGGATCCATTTGCCTTGCCACTTAATTAATTGACATGCGCAATAAGAAATAAATAATCTTCTTACTGTAACACGATTTTGTCTCTTGTAGAAAACCAAGATGATGATTCTGCCTTATTGAAAAGATTTCTGGCAACTCTGATTGACAAACGAAATTATGGTCAACACGGTAGATCAGAGAATTCAGAAAAACGCACTTGCTGTGGTAAGAAACGCGTAAAAAGGAGTTTTTTTAAGAACAAAACACGTACGTTAACGCACGTTACGTAGCTAGGGTGCATTTCTGAAATCAAATATACAAAAAGGTACCTTATTTGGTTATCTGTACGCGAGTCTCAGATTGAAGGAAAACCCCGGGAGAAAAGCAGCACAAAAGTATATGAACATTTTCTGGGTTCCTTTAAAGCGGGCCCAGACCCCACAGCCACAAATGACTCTCTGATCGTACTTTCCACAGTCATTTTTCATTTTCCACCTCACACATAACTTTTTCCAAGGCAAAAACTGATCTATATTACACAGTAGGATACTAGGTGAGTTCACTTATTTACAGTTGATCACAACAGTATATAACCTATTTTGGATATAGTGTATAGGGTTAAAAAAATATTGCTCAACTCACTACGGGTATCTAAAGTTTCTTTAAATCGGTGAAAAGGGATCAAAACTTAAAAATGGAAAAACGCCGTTTAGAGGCTTTTTCAAAAACCCATTCACAATTAAACACTAGTTATTCCATTGAGTCGGACCCCCGGCGCTCACCCAATTAGTCTCAGAACTGGCTGCATGCGATTAATTCATGGATAAACAGTGAATTGTGGAATTGATAATTTCATGAAACGTGAAATAAGGTGTTGAATTTATTGGATCCATTTGCCTTGCCACTTAATTAATTGACATGCGCAATAAGAAATAAATAATCTTCTTACTGTAACACGATTTTGTCTCTTGTAGAAAACCAAGATGATGATTCTGCCTTATTGAAAAGATTTCTGGCAACTCTGATTGACAAACGAAATCATGGTCAACACGGTAAATCAGAGAATTCAGAAAAACGCACTTCCTGGGGTAAGAACGGTGGTTCAGAAAATTCAGAAAAAAGATTTCTGGCAACTCTGATTGACAAAAGAAATCATGGTCAATCTGGTATATCAGAGAATTCAAGTTCAGAAAAACGTACTTCCTGGGGTAAGAACGGTGGTTCAGAAAATTCAGAAAAGCGCGATTCATTTGATCTGAATGGTGACCCAGAACACAGAGACCAAGAAACAGATGACAATCTACTTGTACAAGCATTGGCAAAGGTGATCGACAGGAAATAATATTTTGCATAGGTTAGCGTGGTACATATGAGTGATTTTATAATCAGTTTTGCTTTTTCTTTAAAGTTTAAACCTTTTTACTTCAATTTCTGGTGCATATGAAAGCTAGCAAATGATGTCATATTTTATTACTACTTTTAGTTTGCATAAACGCTTATTTTTCTAGCCTATTTGTAGACATGAATACTAATACATTTTATTATAAACACTGACTGAATAGTGAAGCTGTGGTATGCCAAACCTTGTGATACATTGTGCATTTAGGTCTACACTAATTTTGTGAATTAACAATGACTTTATGAGTTGTTTAAATTACACTAATTATTAAAAAGCACATTTATATTTCATTCTCAACTATTTCCGTAATTTTATGAATAATTAAAACTTTTTAAAAACAAATTTAACAGTTTAACCCAGCAGGAATGAAGCCATCCCAGGGACAGTGCATAATAGTCATGGCATATAAATTTTAAATTCTCATTAAACCTGCTCGCCCTATATTTTCGGGATGTAATACAGCCACTGAAAATGTATCAGAAATTGTTGACCATCAGTTGAAACCTCTAGTTAGTAAATTGGCATTATACGTCAGAGACGTACACCACTGACTTTATTAATAAAGTTTGCTAGCGTTGATAAATTGCCTGACTATGCCTTAATTATTAGTCATTATGGACATGTCTAATTTATATACTAAAATTCCCCCAGGAGTAAGAAGTAAAAGAATACTGTTATACTGATATCTGGTGCCCATTGTTCTAGTTGATAAACATATGGTTAACATCCAGAATCAACGGACCCCGCAACGGACATATTCTCACAAGATCATCGGTCCACTATGACTGGATCTTGGTCAATCTTGCGCAATCAGGGGAACGTGCGTAAACTAATTAAGTCACTTAATTAGCACTACATCCAGGGATAATGCTTGCTGGACTTCAAAGACAATTGAAATAATCCTTTTTATCTGGGGGGCGACCTTGTCAGGACACCCTGCGGACACTTGAAACTAGTGTAAGCTATTTCACCGCTTGATGTACAATTAGGGTCGGTTTCGTGAAATTATATATATACTTTATATTTTAATGAAATTTTTAAAGATGCCAAATAATAAAAAGCCGACCTTTTGGCACCTAGATAGAGGTCATCAAAATGACATCTATGTAGACTGATAACATCATATTTCGACGTTTTGAACAATTTCAAAATTTTGACCTCTAAACGGCCTTTTGCAAAAATGGTCTGCCACAGAGATGTCAGCCTCAAGTACCGTGGCTGTACCCCAGACTGTGTTCGAGATATAGCTTGCTGAAAATTGGTAAGAAAGAAACAAAGAACGAAAGAAAAAAAGAAACCGTGCATGCAAACCCGATCTCCATTTCCAGAGCTCAGCTCTGCCCACATGCATGGCTGTCCAAGAAGCCATCGAAGCTTATTTGGTTGGTCTGTTTGAAGACACCAAATTGTGCGCCATCCATGCGATATCCGCGGTTAACTTGCTTAATTAAATTCCTGGTACAGGGACACCACATATTTCAAGAACTGATTGACTTACGTATTACAATTTTTAAAAATTATTTATAAAATAAACTTTGATCTATTGAGAAAAAATCGACTTAATAATGCTCTTTCTTATCAAGTAATTTTCTCTATCAGATTACTGTTTTGACAATCCACAAATACAAAAATACATTTTGTTTAATAATCTTTGAATGATATATACAATCCATAATGTTGCTACACTGAAATATCTTTCAGTGAGATCATTATCCATTTGTTAGTAATTAAGTCGCAATTACAAAATTATGAATATTTTAGGTAACCAACATTTAATTTCTGACAAACTATTTTCAGGGCGACATGGAGCCTGAAATATACTTTTGGTTTATTTTTGCTCAACAGAATCATGCAAAACGGCCAAAACATATTTCTACACCAGACTCTAAACACACCCCCTTTCAATGGTTGACAAGAGCGTGATTTATTTAGGTAATAAATATTTTTGAAAATTTGCGTATAAAAGAAGTCAGAGTAGAACTGCTACCAATGCAAACAAAAATCCATGGTTAGTAGAACTAGTACTGGCCAACATGTTTGACATCAAGAGTTAAAGTATATCAAAGTCATACAGTTTTGTTATTAATACAAAAACAAATGCACAGTGAAATTTAGCATAAAATAAATGACAAGTAGTACCATCAAGCTACAGTTTAAAATCAAAAACGAACAATATATTATTAACGTAACATGTCAACAATTCTTTTACAATTTTTGCGTGGACTTTTTGCCTTCTAGCAATTTATTGTGCAGTTCCATTAGTCCTTTGAAATATTTAACAGTACGAACTCTCAAATCTAGCGTAGCATTCTCGTCGACAACAAAAATCGTTTTAGGATGTTGCTGGAAAGCTGAAACAGTCCACATATGATTGACACCTTCTTCAATAGCTTTATGCAGTGCAAAGGCCTTATGAGCCCCAGTGATTAGAATCATCACCTAGAAATTTCAAAAGTAAAAGCATTTCAGGTACATCAGTATAAATCGGTTCATTTCATGACTGGAGTGTACACCCCTACAAATCACCCTTTACCACTTAAGGAAAGTAAATTGACCATTCACCAGCAATTTCTAAAGATCTCTAAACCTCATTCACGTTCACCAGAAAATAGTGCTATTCACTCTGCAATCAGTGTCTTCAGAGACGTTTTGTATAAATATGTGTGATGCACCTTTAATTATAATTTAATAAATAAGTAGAACATTAGTAAGACTTGTAAAGTATATAATTGTTTTTACTTAGGAATGCATATGAATACAAATAAAATTAATCCGTGGATCTGTTGTGCAAGTCATCTCTACATTTTTTGTAAAACAATGTAATGACTGTAAAATGCATAATTATATACTGGAAGACTCACAAAGTCATATAAGTCAACAATATTATGAGCTTTTGATTTGACTGTCTTTACTGACTAGACTTTCAAGCTCTAAATGCAAAATACCATGAAAATTTTTCCCGGTGATCTTGAAAACAGAGTTACACTGTAGAATGAAGGTAAAACATTTTCTATTTAACAACTAATTTTTGTTCGTGCATATAAATTTTATTAACCATTCATGCCTGAAATTGTCATATTTTCATGTTTCACTTTCATTCACCGTTAACGTGGAAGAACTCATTCATGATTCACCAGCTAATTTGTGTTGTTTTCACCAATCACCATAAAAAACGCCCATTAACCGTTAAAAAGTATTAACTCCCCTCTTTCATGTGATATCGATTCAGCGAAATGTATTTCAGAAATAAGTTTCAGTAATAAGAACATATGAAGTTTTTATGTGAAGACCGAAACATACACTTTCGTCGGACTAAAACTTATTTTTGAAATTTCACTGGGGCTGCCTAGTAATCTCTGGCTGAGTAAATTAAATTTCTTTCTCTCTCAAACCCCACTACTGACAAAATTAGATTTTGAGCCAGGCATACAGTAAATGTGCATTTAAAGAAAAATGACTTTTTAACCAGTTTTTACTCTCTTTTTTTACTTTTTACTAATGATAATTTCACTGAACTTACAGATACATGAGTTTTTTAACTTCTGCACTACTAAACTCATCTAAATCCATGAAATTGCACTTCTATGGTGTAAATGTGACAACTTGTTATTCTAATAAAAATGGTTTTTTTTTTTTAGCTGTCCTCTTGACTGCATAAGTTCTCGATTTAATCAAAAATATGACAACTCATCAGTGAGATTTCAAATTGTTTTTACAAGTCGGCATCGCTCAGGGCCTCTGTATATTTCTCACCTCCTTAGCATCCATAACAGTTCCCACACCAACAGTCAGTGCCTCTGTAGGTACTTTTGACAAATCTCCATTGAAAAAACGAGAATTAGCTTCAATTGTATTTTGTGCAAGGGTCTTGATTCTTGTGCGCGACACCAAACTAGAGCCTGGTTCATTAAATGCAATATGGCCATCAGGACCAATTCCTGGAAAAATGTTTAGTACCTGTATTATGAACAATCCTGAACAATAGCTGCTATTTCACAACTAGGTGAATGTAACTTCTCGTATTTAACCAAAACATCATTTATTTAACAGATCTGGTATTAATTTTAAAACATTTTAATATAACTTAGAAATTAGCATAAAAAGAGTTAAATGTTTAATTTAAATACGTCACGTAGTGTTTCATCAGCAATATTTTATCTTTTAATGAGTGATATCACATTTATACAGCAACTTTAAGGCAGGTACAGTGGATATTTTTGCAGAAGATAGGTCACATTTATACAGATTTAAACTACTTGCCTACCTTACACAATTACATCTACCAACTGCTTTTGTCTAATTCTAAACATGAGACTAGAATAGCACTTGCAATTATAAAGTACATTGTAAGGTATGAAGCTCTAGAGGCATACTGATGCAAAACTGAATATAAAATAAAAGAAACAAAAAATATATCCATTTGCTGACTTTGCAAAATTTCATAAAGCATACCTCCTATAAAAAGTTCCACCCCACCAGCCTCAGTAATCTTCCTTTCATATTCATCACATTCTTTAACTAAATCTTTAGCATTACCATCCAGTATATTAACATTGACTGGATCAATATCAATATGTTTGAAGAAACTGGTCCACATATAGTTATGGTAACTTTCTGGATGATCTCTTGGAAGACCTAGCAAATAGTAGGCATAAATACAAGTTGAAATGATGTTACATTCTTGTTTATACAACAGTAATGTAGATTACAGCAACTGGAACTTCCCTACAGGCACAAGCTTAAAGAAACTTAAAGTAAAACACTACTGGAAAATTGCAAAAAAGCTGGCAAGAACTTCAAGTAATGAAAGACTAGTTTAATTAGTATAAAAAATAAATAGCACAGTCTACTGCAATTTCATAACTGTACCTCTCCAACCTAAAATGCCGTGACTGCCCCTGCAAATGATTCACAAGGCAAGTTAGGTAGCTGAGGAAATGTCAATATTGTCAGATCTTTAAAATGTTACTAGTTAAACAGATCAAATCAATATGTTATGTTTACGTTTATTAAGATTTATACTTAAGATTTTGAATTAATAATACATACCAACATATTCATCCATATTAAATGTCTTTACATATTTGAATGAAAGCTGTCCCTGCTCATGATATTTGATGAGCTCTTTGTACATTGGCAAAGGAGTGCCACCTAAAACAACAAAGGCACTTAGGTAAATAAACATGAAAGGGATTCCCGTAAGGACATGCAGATATCGGTACTGGTTTACATTTATTTCTTAGTAACTTTGTTGTGTATAGCTGGATATCAGTTGAAAAACTCATCTCTAACCTAAGCATTCCAGCTAGTTGCACAAGTTATGTTTGCATGTCTTGAGTAAAGGTGTTTTTACATGAGACCTTTAACACATTTCAAGAAATAACAGCAAAACATTATAGCTCGTTAAAAAACATAGTTTTAAAAAGATTGTAAGACGTTAGTATGGCTTACTGCTGCATAGTAATGTAACAGGAAAGGAACATAATGACGCTATGACAGTATTGAATGTTTCCATGTTCAAAAATCTAGAAAGTTTCAGAGTCAAATTTTCTGAAAGGTGGCACCTTCTCTCAGTTTAACCATTGATGGCCAAAGGGACCAAAAATCACAATAAAATAGAGTCACTAACAGTTAACGATGCAGAAAAGGTTCAAAGTTTGGCACTGTTTAATAAAGTTGTGAGTGAGTTGTGAGTTACATTTTCTACCACAAGTTACTGAAAATCAAACAAGCTTACAACTGGGTCATTTTTCCAAAAATATTTTGATAATGTATTTTTCTAGACATTAGTGCTTACCAAAGGGTAGGATTTTTACCCAAGCTGTACATTACGGGGGCTTAATTACCAACGGCTAAGTATATTTATGGCCATCACAGGCCTAACACAGGGTACATTGGGTTAGGGTTTTGAGACCATGCATGGGCATCAGAGCCGAACCAAAAATTGACCATCAAGTATCGCCCTCCACCCTCCCGGCACAAACCCTGTATGAATTATTTACATTTTTAGTTGTTTTTTTTCAAACCTGTTGGTAATCCAAGAACAAAATGTTTGTCTGGACCTGGGAGGAAATCTACTATTCTTTGCTTAACAAACTTTGCAGCCCACACACCAACATCTTGTGCAGTGTCTTGGATAATCAGTTTCATCTAAAAGAAAATTGTTAACAGTGGGTTACGTGACCATTTATACAATGCAAAATAGTTTATTATAGGCATACAATTGTTTTTATTCTACACTATAAAGTAAATAACTTGACAATTAACTTTCCCTAAACCAGATAAAAACTGGAAAATGTCGATGAAAGTCAGTCAGCCAATAAATAAATTGAATTCTTAAAGAAAAGCTGATATTTTTCAATACATTGAATGCTAACCACGGAGGGTGCCTCACACAATTTTGGGTAGGGGTATGTGGCACAGATTTAATTCCTGGAGCCTCTCAACTATTTTTCCCTGCCAGAAAACTGGTTTGCTTATAACTTATTTTTGCTAAAAAACCTGATTGCTAATTTTATGTGTATTGGAAAACCAATATATTTTAGTCAAAAAAACTCTGCTTATTCGGTAAAAACTGGATCCTCTCTACTATCCCTATTTAAATGGAACCTGAGTACCCCGGGTGCTAACCTAACCCTCAAATCTGACATTTTCTCACAATAACCCCCTGTCAAACGACACTTGAAACTTTAACATGAAAAGGTCCTCGTATCATTTCCAGGAAGTGAACATGCATTACACCATTTGGAGTTTACTAGAGTATTAAATTTGTAAACTCCAAAAAGACATTATCAAACGCTACAAACTTTTGCCTCTTCTTCAAAGGAAAATCATTAATCCATGTTAATTTAAAAATGATTTCAACATTAACATGTATCAGAAACATAGGTAACAGTTCAAAAAATCAATAAACAATTATGCTATATTAAAAAAACCTGGGACTACTACAACTAAGTTAGTTATAAAATTAATAGCCTCAGAAAAAACAAAGACTATACATAGTATGTGTGATCATTTACGCTTTATCATTGACATTTGGTTGTCAGTATGACTGAATGCTTACACTCTGTAGAACTTTCAATGTTACAGATGTTAATTTTTAATACAAAGAAGTTGCTTTTGATTGCAAAAACCTGAGACTAATATAATACAAGTCTCAGATAAAATCATTTAATATATGTATACAAGTTTAATGGTGTTATAAAATTAATCCAAAGTTCACAGTAATTTATAACCACCTGACTTTGCAAGTATCTCATGTCTGGTTAGTGTTACAAATAGGTGAACCGACAGGCTCATAACTGGAAAGTTCAGAGAAGATCGCATCAACATATATGTATATATCATATCCATGTGGCTGGTTTTGAAACTCGAGGTTATGTTTAATTTGTTAGTAGATACAGGACAAGCATTTTTATTATGTAAGGTTTCTTATAACAATTAATCATAAAACTATCAGAAATGTTTGATAATTGGGAATTTATATAATAAATCACATCTGATCCACGGTCACCTGGCGAGCATGTGTCGTTATGTTTCAAAATAAATAAAGATATCATATATTATCCATACGGCATCCTGTATAATCTAATTTTTAAATAAATTTATGATATACTATTCATACGGTCTCCTGTGTAATCCTGTGTAAACAGGTCCGTTTTACAGCAGGCCGTATGGATAGTATATCATAAATTTATTTATTTAAAAATATAACTACACTAGATTATACAGGAGGCCGTATGGATGATATATCATATATTATGATATATCATATATAATTATTAAATTTTAAAATATAACGATACTTGCTCGCCAGGTGACCGTGGCCTGATCCGTTCATTCGGCATTGTGCGCCAACAATTTAATTAATGGAGGGAGAGATAAAAACAAATTGTAATAAACCCTAACACCTCTACATGGTAAAAGTCAGACGGTGTAGCAGCGCAAACCACATATTTACACCACTTACCTGGAAAATTTTAATGGTCTCGGGAACAAAAAATGGAGACTTTCAATCGGTTTCACACAAACAGCTGACTCAGTAAACCATTGACCTCTTGTTTTTAGCACGTGATAGTCCAAAACCATATATAAAGGGGACTATGTAATCATACTATGTAAATGATTATGCAATTAAATGTGTTACATTGCAATATACCACAATATATTCAAAACAAATTATGTCACACAAAATGGTTCTTAAGTTGTTACTTGTTATGGTAGTAAATTGCTTAGCCGCTATCATGGAAGAGATGTGGAAGTGGTGAATTTCCCCCTATGACAAATAAACTCTTCTCCTTTGCCATCGACTGGCAAAAATGACAACAATGACCCGACATCTTAATTTTACAATTTTCTTGTTGCTTTCAAGATAATAAAACATTTTTTACAGTTTGTTTAATATAATCATCTATTTCGGAAAGACTTCTTCAAATATTTTGCATACATTATTAATTATTAACAGAAACACGTAAACATACTTTGCGACACTCTTAAATGGGTGAACTATGGCGGCGTCCATGGTACGGAAATTTCGAATGCTCCGAGTTTGTAGAAGTTTCATCACATCTGAACGATATATGACCTCACAATTACGGTCAGAACAGAGACAAAAGTTACTACAGTATCTAAAACGTGGAAAACAACTGTCAAATGGGCGCATTTTGCAACAAAGATGGAAAAAATTATCACTCCCTACGACCGGCTTAGCCATGTTTGGTCTGGGTAGTTGTGTTGCATTTTGCCGTGCCGGAAATGACGATAATTGTAAGACATGTCGCTTGTTTGCGTCTTCGCGAGACTATGTGCATTATCAATCATTTTGATAAGAGCAGCGTGGTTAATTTCGACACTTATGAGTTTATAATATTAGACACAGGTTTTAGCTTTGCTTGATTATTGCATCAGACGCGTACGGTTTGAGTGCAACATAGTCCTAATCAAACAGGCCCATTACGGTCTTACTGACGTATTGGTCCTAATAGTTTCCTATTAAAAAATTATCGTCTTTCGAAATTAAGAAAAATGATGAAAATTCTCATACAGCAATGTTCCGATGGTCTTGGTTTGTTATAATCAAGTGAAAAATGTATAAATATCTCTTGTGAATTTTAACTCGGCCGTTTTAACTGAAGCGGCTATAATGGTGTCTCACGCGTTTACATTGATTTTCACTGATTTTTAACCATCTGCCTTGTTTACACGTGTACTTTCTTAATTTGATGATAGCGAACTAAGACCATCGTAGTATTGCTGTGTATCAATAATTTATCGTACGGCTCAGTTTATATTAAATTCCAAAGACGCAAATTTTTGGTCTATTATTAGGACTAAGTGCAACACATCATATCAACAGAGAGATTAAACATCCAGTACATACATGTATGCTATTATTATCATTATTGCTAGTATCAGGGTGCATTCATTGCCAATTCTGCAATATGACGAGGTTGGTGTTTGGCTGACCTATCTATGAAGAAACCCCTGAGAAACTCGCTAATTGTGATTTCTTTGCTTCATTTTAATATACAATTCAAGCAAAAACTGTACCAATGACATAAAAACATAAATCGGATACTTCATATTATAATAAACACAGCTAGATAGCTAGAATAATAAAATATGCAGGTGAAAATTACTTATGGGTGGATCTATGACCAAACCTTCTCATTGAAAGTGGATCAAATACGGAAGTGATGTACAGAGTATATTGTGCTCGTGTTTGATGCTTAATCTCTGTTAACACAAGATGGATATTATCTTCCTGAGGTGTATAGATTGTTGTGTATATGTGTGTGTTGGGGGAGCAAATTGAAAAAGTAGCCTTTGGAAACAAACCAAATCCAATGTTTTTCATAAACACATGAAACTATCTGCCAAACCAGATATTCAATACTCTGATGTTTTCATTAATTTGTAAATGAACCAGTCACTCTGTCAGCGACCACTCTCAGTGCTTGGCTTATTCTTAGTATGTTAATTGGGTTAAGGGATCTGCTGCTGGTATATGTCCCATTTTTCGACGAATTTTGGTATAGTGGGAGAAATTTTCTTGAATCAACCCGGTAACTTATTTACTTGGTATATTTGTCACAGCTCTCAAAAAATTGATACATATAAAGATATGTATAATAATATTACGGATATGTTTTGGAGATCAAACCTCTTGCCAATGAAATGTAATGGACAGATTGGCATGTATAGTCTTAAAAGAAAGAAGAACTTGTATGTTCTTAAATCAATGATCACATATCAATATATGATACTGCTGGTTACAGTTAAAATTCTATCAGGAGCTGGAAATTCAAAGCTATACTTTCTAGTCTTTTATAACATAAGGCATCTCCTTTTCAATGGTGCATCTTAGCACTAGGATAATTGTGGCTGTATAAACATTAAGTTTAGATTTTAATGTGTCGCTGATCTAGCTAGCATAAACAGGTTCTTAGTTTTCTGTTATTTTAGATAAAAAGCTTTTTCATGCTGCAAAGACGAACAACACCAGTGACATTGAAAGGTTAGTCCATATTGTCAAATCAACTTAATATTGCCAGAGGTGGAAACAGGATTCTTTGAAAGGGTGGATCTTCTTAAAGTAAAGTGGATGGCAGATCATTTTTATCCATTTTTGAGAAATTTAATATGAACTAGGTAAATCCCCAAGGCAAGCACTGGTATTTGTTTCTATGACTTGTTTCTCTGTATTTTTTTTACTTCTTTCATGATCATCTCTCCAGTAAATGCTATTTGTGCAGCTCTTGCCAAGATAAGAAGCTTGGTATAAATATCAATCTGTTTTAATTTCTAAAAATCTAATCTTCGACCCAGGAGATGTCCTTGGGCAAAGTAAACCTTTTTTTGCCCGGGGATGTGACTTCCGTACATTCAAGACAGGAGTGTTCGACTGGACCTCCTAGACCGCTTTACTAGAGATACCTAATTCCAGCTCAGACAAGCTGTCGGCAGAGAAACCAAATGTGAAAAATCTTGCGGTACAGCTAGATACCAAGGTTTTGTCGGTTAAGTCCTGATTATGAACACCCAGGAAGAAACAGACCAAGATAATGAGTCAAATTAATCAAAAAAGTGGACTCTATAGTCTTTTTGGTAAAAAAGCTGACTGTAGAGATACCAAATTCTGGTAAAATAACCGACAGTGGTTGCTTACAGTAAATGTCAAAATTGCAAAATCGCCAACAGTATAGATACCTAGGACCCAAAAAACACCCTTTTCAGCAGAATGTCTCATATCACTTTGATACAGAGTTATATCCCCAGGGTTATGCGATGTATTTTTTTCACTAATATTAATTCGCATGTCGTGATATATATTTTAACTAAACTGTATCCATTACTGCTATAAAATGAGTTTATTAAAATAATTAAATGTCTGTATTGACAATTTGCCTAATTTTAAATGTCCTGCTTGATAGATAACTGTTTCAAAAAGTCTGTGAAAACCTCTCGGCTTAGTGGATCTACTTTCTGCCAGTCACGACAGTGTTGCTAAACATCAAGCAAAAATGTTGCAGATTTCACAAACGAAAGTTTGAGGTCTAATTTGGATGAAAAAATGAATGAAATGTGTGAAAAGTTTTTTTTCACTCTGTGTTTCAGATTTGTGTATTCTGAAATTTGTAAATTATTTGTTTATTTTCTAACATTTTCTGATGTGGTTAAATGTAAATATAAACATTGACATGATTGCTTTTTGATGCTCATTAGATTGTTAAAACTTGGACTAGATGTGAACCAGCGACATGAACTTGGATGGACGCCTCTTATGGTGGCTTCAATGAATGGAAATGTCAGGTAATAAGCAGATTTAAATTTAATTGAAAACAAAAAGCTTTTATAAATATTTTCAATTTTTAAAATACAACTGTTACTTTGCTGTATGACTAACAAGTAAATTATTTGTTTGTAACAAATAGGGCTTCCACTAGGATTTTAAGAAAGAGGCATATCATTAAAAAACAAAGCAAAGTTAGCATACAAAATGCCAACATTTTTGGAAGTAGAATTTTGCCAAAGCAGTTAGAGTTTCTACAGTTTCAACAGTTTCTTTCTGTTGTCTTCAAATGAAGCCCTAGAGCCAAGTTCGAATTGCATTATTGGAGTTGCAAGGATAGCAAACTGATGTTGAAGAAAAATGAAATTATTGATTAATTTTCCGGGTATGTAAAGTGCAAACAGTGTTTGAAATGATGATGTTTTAGATATTGTTTTCTATCATCTCAAAATATTATTTTTCACCAAAATCTTAGAACTGGCACCGTTATAAGAAATACTTTATATTAAACTGAATTAGTTTGCATTAACAAATTGTTATATTTTGTCATATGACTTTTTAGTGCTGTCAGAGTTTTACTGAATGCTGGTGCAGATCCTGATATTGGAGACGAGTTTCAAGATGTGTACTTAACTGCCAAACAAAAGAAAATCCACTCGTTACATGGTGAATACAAAAAAAGCCACTGTGTTGGGCATATGTCACACATGGATATCTAGGCCAGTTTGTATAACCTGTTGTGTTAAATTTTGTGAAGCAAGATTGAAGGCGTCCTGTTTGTTATCAGTTTTCTTTCATACCTGTTCATTGCTGTAAATTTTACTCATAGCTTTTATAACTCATAACTATTATAAATAATAAATATTGCTCAATGGATAGAAATGAAATCAAGGATGTTACACTTGCTCTTACAAAATTACATCCATTTTTCTTTCTCTTTCAGTTTTAGTAACCCGAGAAGATGAATTCAATGATCGATTAAGTAGCGCTGCTAACTTTTGTGGTTGCACTAGTCTTCACTATGCCGTATTTGCTGATAACTATGACATTGTAAAGCTGCTAATCGAGGCAGGTTGGTAAATAGCCATATTTTTCCAAATAGAACCCCAGGGTATTTCTTGATTTTTAAGCTCCTGAGGTGAGTGTTTAGTAAGGATAGTAGGCGTTTATTTAATTTTTGAGCTTCTGGGTGGGCCTTTATTTGAAAAGAAAATAATTGTAATTATTAATAAAAAATAGTTATCAGTTATTATCAATCTGCTAGTACTACACTGCTACAATTTTGCAACTTAACATAAAATTTGGTCAGAAATGTTTAACAACATGAAAGCTGGTAAAGTAATAGCACATGTTTTAAAACAAACACTTGCCATTGTCTACCATCTTTTTTGCAGTTTATGTACTGTTGTTGTAACAGTAACTTCTGGCAAAATATTACTAAAATAATTTCCTTTAAATGCAATAACTCTTTTAATGACCAACAATTAATCTTAAAATAGCTAAATAAAAGTAATCGATTTATTTGTGTGGTTCTCTAACAAGTGTTCTCCACCACCTACGATTTGTTTAACATTTTATTACTTATAGTTCTATCAGACCTCCTTCTCAAATTACATGTTTAGAAGTGCTTCCACTCTCTCATGCAAGTAAAAGAGGAACAACTTTATTGAGTAACATATGGCTTTATTATTGAAATATATAATAATTACATTTTCCATGCTTTCAGGAGCTAACCCACTGATTGAATGTGACAATGGACACAAACCTAGAGATTATGTTAGAGATGGAAAAATTAAAGTTTTGTTACAGAACAGTGAAAAAAAGGTAATATTTCTTGTGTAAAACAATGCATGTTGATCAATAAAACATATTTGCAGTTGGAATGCTAAAGCTACTGCTACATTAGGGATCATCTCAAAAGTTATCATAATGACCATAAACGTATAGTGTTTAATATAGGAATTACCCCCCCACCCCCCTGGTCAAATGTAGGGGGGTTATTGAGATTTGGACGTCATGCACGTGTAAAAACTGACAACCAATTTGAAGAGCGAAATCAGGGCCGTCAAACACTTTTTCAAAAGGGGGGTGCATTTGTTGTGTTTTTAGAAATATCGATTTCAGAAAAATATCAGTTCAGTAATCGAAAAAGGTCGCTGAAACGTCTCCGTGCTGCCAGAAAAAATTGACAAGCAAAAAAAAGCCCATTTCCACTCCTATTGTAACAATACGCCCGGAATAAGTGCCGTAAAAAAAAATTCTTTCTGTTCCGAAGGGAGAGGTGTGCGTGTTTTCCTGTCAGTTCAAAAGGGGGTGCATTACTATTTCAAAAGGGGGGTGCATTAAAGGAATGATTTCAAATATCGTATATATACTTGGCATGATTTTTTCATTTCGCACTAAACCATAAATGCAGGTGGGTTTTACCCCCTGCCCCCTATACGAAACACTATACATTTGTGGTCATTGTGATAACTTTTGAGATGACCCCTTGTGACACTACCATAAAATGGTTATTCACAAGTTTGAAGTATAACTAAAATCCACTTTGTACAGTATCAGATCATTGTACTACAATTAAAGGACTGTTCTATGTCATCCACAAAGATCCACATTTGAGCAGACATCATGTCCGCTATTTTAATAATTAAACTTAGTAGAGAGTTTTCAATCTATGGTTAATCAAATACACTTATATTGGAGTTGAGCTTCCAGTAGAATTGATTGGTGAAAATGCAACTTCTGTTTCAATATTCGATTTCAAATTCTAGACATCTTTTTGAATAATTACGATCACACAGTAATATGTAACATGCTATTCATCGTAGTATGACGAAATCAAGAAAGAAAGAGAAGCAGAGGAGAGACGAAAGTTTCCACTTGAGCAGAGGATAAAGCAAGTTATCATTGGACAGGAAGCTGCCATAGCTACAGTTTCCTCAGGTAAATGTATTTTTGCTTTTACTATACTGTGCTAGATGAGTAATAAGTCAGGTATGTAGTAAAAACACCTTCCAAAATTTGCTTTGCTATTTTCGTTTAATTATCAAGTGAAACTATTAAGCCTAAATTACAAAGCAACATTTAAAAAATTAGTTCCTTCATCTCAGTATATGAAATAACTATATTTTACTCTGTTTGTTCATCATGTAAGATAATGTATAAAGACACATAATTTGTATCTAATGTCATTTAAGTTCAGACACAGAAACCTTTGAAAACGGTTCTACTACAACAGCAGAGTGTCAAGTTGCTTAGTTAAAATAAATACCTTTACGAATCTTTTGTAGCTATAAGAAGAAAGGAGAATGGTTGGTATGATGAAGAGCACCCCCTGGTGTTTTTATTTCTAGGTTCATCTGGCATAGGTAATGTATAACAAGTGTAAAGATAATGTATTATCTTTTGCAGGTTTATGTGATGTACCATTTTAAGTTTTAATTAATTGTTATCCAGCTCATGACTCAAAAAACAAATAAACAAATGAAAATAAAGGGAAGAAGTATGGAAAAAAACGCATTTTCAAATCTGTAGTTGTTCATATGAAGGTTGCTTATCCTGTATATATTCAGATTTTTCTGTGTTATAACACAAGTATGTAAGCGATGAAATTGTTGTTTTTTATTAGCAGAACTCTTAGAACCTAGAATGCTATAGTTTGTACTATATTAATGTTTTTCTAGTACTTTTTTAAAAGTAACGTTTTAATGTATTTCTTTTTTTCCAGGTAAAACGGAACTTGCAAAACAAGTAGCAAAATATATCCATAAGGAAGTTAAGAAAGGATTTATACGTTTGGACATGTCGGAATATCAAGAGAAACATGAGGTATAACTAGTGTGGAAGCTTAGTTTGATCTGCACATTATTTTGCTTACATCAGTTCCATTATGAATAGGCATGCTATTTCCAGAACTCGTGGTGTACAGACTTTTATTTAAAAGAAAAAATTTCAATTTCTGATTGGAACAAAGTTTTCTTTCTATCACTTCATGTTTACTGGAAAAGGAACTTTGCAACCAGCACTTTCAAGATAATCATTCATTGTTTACAAGGCATGAATAATCGCAATTTTAGTTTAAATCTACCTCCTTTTGGTGGATTAAAAATGAGAGATATATCTTTCATGGTGTATCCTCCAAGCATTTGCAGGATGAAAAATGGTGGATTTGTCTTGTAAGTGTGTTTAATCGGTATTATTTGTGAACTGGCCTTTTATTAATTTTAATATGCTTAAAATGATATTTTAAACTGTTTGTCAAAGTTTAATAATTTTTAACACAAGTTCTGTAAAGGCATACAAATTAAATCTAGTTCTTTTTACTATCATTATTTTTTACTTTTCTCCATTCTCTTTTTTTAGGTCGCTAAATTTATTGGTGCTCCACCAGGTTACATAGGACATGATGATGGTGGTCAGTTAACAAAAAAGTTGCGTGATCATCCAAGTGCTGTTGTACTATTCGATGAAGTTGATAAAGCCCATCCAGATGTACTCACTATTATGCTACAGCTATTTGATGAGGTAGATTCTCTGTAGTATGCATTGCTCAGCAAATAGGGAGAATGTACAAATTAAAACTAGGCACTTGGCACTATGACAGAAACCATTTTTATCCCATGGCAATACATTTAAGAATTTAAAAAAAATTAAGATTCTATTAAAAGATTTGCAAGTACAAACAATTGATGCCACGACTCAAAGTCCCCCTCTTAAATTTGTTAAAACTCATTAGAACTTTGTTATGTAGCTAGTTCAATTTGTTAGTCTAACAAGTTCAATTTGTTAATCTAACAAGTTCAATTCATTACTATTAATATTTGTTCTAACAAACCTGAACAAAATCTAACTTACCATATAATCTAATAAAAAAGTACTTAGAAATTTGTGCAAGAAAGTATAATTTAATAATTTCCAGCATTTTATGGCTTAACATTGTATTAATAGATTTGAACTGATTAGTATTCTTGAACTTTGCTATCTAACCAGTCCAAATGAATTCAATTCAAACTCGTTAGAAGTTTGATATTCCATGTTCGTTCCAATGAACTGAGCTCGTTAGATTAAGAAATTGAACTTATTAAACAATGAAGTTCTAATGAAGGAGTTGTGCAAGAAGTGTGGTTCTGATGACTTTTAGTAAATATGGTTTGGATTTCTGATGTAATTTTTCCACTGTGTTTACCCTTATGCATAAAAATGCAGAAATATAACATTTACATGAATGGGTTGAATGTGCAATTACTTTATATCATAACCCTAAAAATGTAGAAATATTTTTAAAGTACATTGCAGACTAAATGCAAATAGGGTAATATTGATACCAAGTTTGAATTTCTTGGTGTTTTTTAAGTTGAAATATATGATGTCCTAAAATGGTCAAATAAGTTATTGCGTATAAAATTAACAAAAGACTTATATGTGACATCGTTTTCAGGGTCGTCTTACTGATGGTAAAGGTAAAACAATAGAATGTAAAGATGCCATATTTGTGATGACATCAAATTTAGCAAGTGATGAAATAGCAGGTCATGCCTTACAATTGCGAAAAGAAGCTGACGAGATGGTTAAACAGAGAAGGTCAGGGAAACTTGGTAAGCTAGGCAATGTCTGGTAGAAACAAAATTTTAGAACAAAATTTATACAGAAAACATTGCAAATGTGCAGAAATGTAATAGTTGTGAAGACAGGAGTTCTCTTGGTACACTGGGTATTTTTTAAAAACTTTTTTATGAACTTCCAATTTTTAAAAACTGTAAATTATCAGTTCCCATATTTCATCCTAATCAGTAGCTGCAACTTCAAACTGACAAATGGCAGTGGCATGAAAATTGTTTTGTAGCAGTATTCATTGCGTAGTCACAATGACAGCATGCATATTGCTACCAGCTACCATCTCATTTTCAAACACCCAAAGTCTTATGGGAATTGTGTAACTCTCTTGGGGGAACTGTTTTTTAGAATCATGTTTACATTTACTTCACAAAAGGCTCTATATGCATGATATGATGTACCAAAAAAACATTAGAATTATCTAAAGTTTAATGGTATTTCTTGGTGTATTTAAATATAATACGATAAAAATCCTAGTATATTAGGATAGCTACCACACTGAGGTACAGACATGGATTGGAGTAAATATTAGCTATGTTATAATCAACATTAACAACACTCCCGAACCCTGAAACTTTCAAATGATGTCATGTGATAAACTTATTTTCAGATGATGTTGAAGATAATGAAAAGATAACAATATCTAAACATTTCAGTGAAGAAGTTGTACGGCCAATTTTGAAGGTAAAATAAAGAGAAGAAACATTCATTAAGTTAAAAAGAGTATGTTGTATGGCATAAGTACACCATTAGATTCCCCATCCAACTCCACTGAAAAACGTTATAACATTCATATAAATATGTCCACAGTTTTGTGAAATATGTGATATGTGCAATAATTTCATATTTTATTTTTCCAGCGACATTTCCGTCGAGATGAATTCCTTGGAAGAATAAATGAGATTGTATATTTTTTACCATTTTCAAGATCAGAATTATATCAACTTGTTGCCAAAGAATTGCAGTACTGGGCAGAAAAGGTGAGCCCAGAGAAAGGTTCTCTGATTAGTCAATAGAGCTTGACATTATCATTAATCTAATTAAGGAAGGATATACAATTCTGATATATGAGCTCACTAAAGTAACAGGATTACGCTTAATCGCAGTGTATCCAGTCAAACAATATGAGATATTAAACCAGATTGTGGAACATTGCATATAGCTATTATGTTCTGTAAAATATTATTTCTTTCCAAAATACATTTTCAATTCACCAACAATGATCCTATCTTTAAATTTTAAAAGCCATATTGCGGACAGTTTAAATGTATTTTTAATATTGCAAATTTACATTAATTTTTACAGTTATTGTTCTTTTGACTTGATGGTAAAACTAAGATGCTGACTGTTTTAGGCAAAGAAGAAACATAACATAGAACTCACCTGGGACAGAGTAGTGATTGATGTTTTAACTGATGGCTATGATGTGCATTATGGTGCTAGATCAATTAAGCATGAGGTATGTTATCATTTTTGTATGACTTCATTTTTTTAATGATATTTCTACTGTTACTTATAATAGAAAATTATCCAGAAATGGCAATCCTAGTCTTTCAGTATGACAAAATATTTACCACTTCTGTGGTTAATAATCTCATTTCAGTAATCTAGTGTAGTGGAATTAAATATAGAAGGATTAACATGATTAAAAATAAGTTTTGTTATTAAAGAACTACAGACACTGCATTACATTATTTTTCACCAGTCACCTTTACAAAATTAGCTATCATCAACTGTTCTCTGATTGTAATATTCTGAATTGGGTGGCTTTTACATGGAGATGATACCAATAAATGTTAATGTCACACTAATATTTATGTTTATTCATACAGTATAATTGTTTTCCTTCAGGTTGAAAGACGAGTTATAAGCCAGCTTGCGGCGGCTCATGAACGACAACTTATAAGTAAAAACTCAGCTTTACATTTAACTGTGGACACTCCATCTGCTGAAATGGAGAAAGCCAAATCCAACCAATTAGATGACAAACATTTAATAAGAACAATTAAACTACAAAAAATCTCCAAAGATACAAAACTGAAAGATAAATATGTAGATATTCCTCTACTGGATACCAGCTATAAAGAGGATTTATAACATGTATGCATAACTTGCTGACCATGCTGAAGAAACACAGATTAGCTAGGAAGATCAGAAGTCAGCAATGAGCAACATTTCAGGGTCTGTATGATGAACTAACTCAAGTGCAGTACGAATTTATTAATCTTTATTAATAGGCTATGGAAATGATTTTATACCATTTACAATTCTAATGGATGAGCTTAGGTAGTGTAATACCTGGGTGTAATACATATTTTACAATTTCATATGATGATAATAGTTTGCAACCTTTAACGAAAGTCTTAAATCACTGTTTAACAATACTACTACTAAGTTTGTTTAGCATCAGTATTAAATACTTTTATATTGAAATCTTAGCGTTCTTAATTTAAAGTTTTGCGATCTGTTGTATTTGCACCAATGAAATGAAAGTCAACATACTTGAAAGGGACCATAGGATGATTTTTCGGAGACATTGGTATTGTCGGATTCAAAGGATCTCCAAACAATATCTTTGGATCATCCTTGCAAGTGTCCCAAATAGTTCCGTCAAATAAAAACACCGAATGGTTTTTCATGTTTTCTGGCGCTTGGTTTCTCACTGTTGTTAGAAGTTCTTTATAGCTAACACGGCTTCCATATGCTTGATGATGCTTAGGGTTATGCACTGTCATAAGATTATACCGAACGCCTTGTCCTCGGAATTTTGAGTATGTTTTAATGTGCATGTACATGCACTGTGCAGCAGCTCCTGGGTACAAAGTTGTATATGGCATTAAATGTTCAATTGCATCATGATGAAATGAGATAAAACAACCATCAAACGTAATCATGGGACTTCTATCCGGCCAGTTTGCAGGTTTTGTTTTTGCGAAATGTCCGAGAGCAGCTGGAATATTTTTATTGTGCATTTGACCTTGCCCAGAATGCCAAGACGAACTGTACGCAGGTTTGTGATCTGAAAAAGTCAATAAAAAACTAGAAATACGAACATTTCTTTGTTTATGTTATGGTTTGATGCTCAACAATATTAAAGTGATCTAAACAATAAAATGTCAAGTGAAACGTTTATATTAGTCATAAATCACTTCTTACCAGCTCTATGAACACTACAGAGAAATTGCCAGGACTTTTGGTTAGTATACTAGTAGGCAAGATGAATTTTAAAATTATTTTTATAATATAAAAAATCATAAAAATTGGGGCAAATTGTGCAAATGAGATGCCTATTTTATGATATTTAGTTTTACAA
>JAOXYB010031843.1:1373-11999 GCA_028565635.1 Phoronis ovalis
CATTATTAAAAGTTATTTATTTAGAATGTTTCCGTTTTCAGTACTCTTTTAAAATAATGTTATTATTTTTTAAAGTTGGGGTCCCAGAATCTTTGGCTATAAATGTCCAAAAAATTGTGTTCGAACATGTTTCCTCTATAAGTGTCCATCTAGTCTCAATAAATATGTTTTGTGTTACAGTTGAGCATGATACATGTGAACTCACAAATTAAAGAGGAAAATTTAAAAGTGTTATGTGTAATTGCTGTATGATTTTAAAAAATAGGTTTGAAATATCTTAAGGGAAAAAAGTTACAAATATCTGAACTGAAGGTAATTGTGTTTACAGACGAGCTCTTAGCAGCCTTGTATAGCACTGTCACTTGACGTGAGCTTTGATTTAGGGTTATGTTCACAAGGCTTAGCATTGTAGACACAGGTGCTCTGTAGACCTTATTATAATATAACAAGAGTTGTTTTACCTATTAAGAGGTCTGATATGTAGGCTTTATGTAACAGCTGGACTGAAATTATCATAGTTTACATTTGTTTGTTTTTTATCAAAAAAATAAAGTTTTCTCAAATTTTGAACAGTTAAATAAAAAGATAACAAAGCAATGGTATACATTTTTAGAAAGAAAGTAACTTAAGGACTACGAAAATTTAATTTTTCTGTGATACATGTAATGTGTAAGGAGACCAATTTGAGAAGACAAATTTCAAAAAACAGTTCCAACGCCTCTGTAGCTAATATAGAGCTAAAATTTGGCCAAAATTTACTTTGTACAGAGACGCTTAAAATAATGCCTTAGATGTTTGAAATATTTTCTTTATCCAGCAGTCAGAAAAAAATGTATTTTATCTGTAATAATTTGTATTCATGATTAAGTAATTTGACAAGCTAATGAAAATTTACTGAAAGTAAGAAATGGGTATTTGAAGATTCTCAAAGATGTGCGTGGTGATACCCAACCTGCCAGTGAAAAATTCAGCCAGCTTGACAGGTGTGTTGTCTATAGACTACCTATGTACTTGTAGAACGATCGTATGCTGATGCTCTTGTAATAAAGGAGACTGATGTTTGCTGTAAATACAATTACAAAGGAATGATACTTAATTAATTGCTACCTAAATATTTTTGTTTACTTTACACACATTAGCTTAGGTTATGCTAGGTATAATATCAAAAATGTATTGAAGTTACTTAAATGGTGTATGAAGATAATTTACAGGCACTTGAACTATAAATGTGTTTGAAGTTTGAAGATAAGAAACATGCCCGGGGAGCACTCTCTTTTAAATGAGGTAGGGGTGTGAGGCCCGGGCGGGATCCAAACACTGACCCTGAGATATCCCCGGAATTTACAAAATACCTGCCCTGAAATATCCTTGGCCCCAAAATCGTCTCCGCATGCTGCCAGAAAAAATTGACAAGAAAAAAAAGTCATTTCCACTTCTATCGTACTCCTTAAACGCTGTGGACGATCAAAATCTGCAAAAAAAAAAATCATTTTGACCGAAATGCGTGACAGTTGCCAACTATGCCACTCTAAAATATCTTCAAAAACCCACCCTAAAATATCCCCTAGACGTCAAATACTCACCCTGAAATATCCCAGAAGTGAAATGACCTACCCTGAAATATCCTGGTAGCCCCAAAAAGCGACCCTGAAGGGCGGCACATGTATATAGACCCATGTAGGAAGTGCCCCCCCCCCGGGAAATATATTATTGAAAGAAGTGAATTATTTTTGTTCACCAAAAAATAAACTGCTTGTGTAAATGATTTATGAATTTTTATTATTAATTATAAATAGGGCCTGCTTTTATGTGTTAAGGTTTTTCATTATAGTGCATCATGCAATGTAAACTCCAATTTTAAAGTCAAAACGTCCAGCACACAAGACTACATTATGCTGTACCATGCAGTGTGAAGAATTAAAGTCCTTAAACAAATAAACACATGACTGGTTAACCTGTGTCAGTCAATGACATTCCTGTTTTATTTAACTAAAAGATTGTTTGATGTTTGCCTGAAGCTATTTTTTATTTGTTTTAGTTATAAATTAATTACACTTTGTGGAGTGAAATGTCACAGTTTTTTTTTGCATATCATTATTTCTTCAGTTGTGTACTCCATATATATATAGCAATTATAGATGTAAAAATCGAGGAACTAATTATAGCGTTACACGCCTGATGGCTGCAAGAGCTCAATTTATATTTGGTAAAGAAATGTAGCACACATACATTTAATTACTATACACCAATTAAGTAAAAAAAGCTTAATATATCAAAGTTTAGTCACAAATTTTCTATTATGAAACAATACCATTCCATGAATTTATGTACTAGGCAACTGGTATGACTGGAAATTGGCTCAGGTTGTTGAAAGTTGGAATATTTTTGCATCCGTGATTTTGATATCTACGATGTTTACATCCACAACTTCTACATCTGTGCTTTCTAAACAGTTGTTTTGTATCCCTTTAAAAGCAGTACATCCTCACACGAGACTTCATTTGTAGCTGCTCTTGTCACCCGATCTTGTCACGGTTATTTAAAATTTAACGTTGAAGTGAAATAGGTGCCACTAATATTCATAAGCCATCCCTTTAGGTACAGTTTCAAAGAAAAATTTACAAGAATTATTAAAATTGTTAAATCCATTTTGAAGTGACGGGCATTTATGTTGGTGGCTTTGGAAGCTGTCATTATAAACTTTTATTACCCATAAAGCAAGGTGCCGCACTGTCATCAGAGATGATGTATGCATGTGTATGATAAAAAAATGGAAAACCATTAATATTTTATTTCTCAGCCAGTGACATGCTATTGAAATGTAATGATTTTATGAAGATAGTATAGATATTCAAAGTAAATAACTGAATTTTAGTATTGTTCACCTTTGATGTCATTAGCACTTTGCATTTTGGGTAATAAAAGTTATTGTGACAGCTTCCAGAGCCACCAACACGAATGCCTAAACTTAAAAATGGATAGAGCAATTTTGATAATATTTTTTGGAAGTTATTCTTTTAAGATGCATGTAAGTGAATGGCTTATGTCATATCAGTAACACCTTATTCACTTTGAGAATCACAGCAGTACCATAAAATCTCATCCATGCCAACGGCAATACATATTAGCATTAAATCAATGCTATATTTTAGTTTTCTTCCAGATAAAATTTACATTCTGGAATTATCACAAGAGCTACTTGTACTTTATTCTTTGCAAATATTAACAACTTGTTGCCAAACGTTCTGTATGGCGTGGTTGATAACAAACTTCAAAAGAAAGACTCGGAAAGATCAAATAGTAACAATTTCATATCTCATGATGTTATTTGTTATCTATGTATTGTATAAGTACACATTAGTGATTTGTTTTCAAGTGTATTTCACTTTTGAGACTGTAGTTACATCTTTTGAAGAGATCAAATGTAGGGGACAGTATATCAATGCCTATTAACCCTATCATAGGAAAACGAAAGCAAAAACCGTGTGACTAATTGTTAGAAATTGAACTCTGTGAGTGATCTAAAAAATAATAGAAGTAAAAATGATTATGTAAAAAAATCTTTCATATATTATATGGGTTATCAAGCTAATTGGGCATATCTTCATGTTGATGTATGTACAGCATATTTTATAAATAAATGATGTGAACTTATCAGTGAGGCTGATAACAGTATGTCCATCAACTTGCACACCTGTTGAATAGCATGCGTACTGAAATGCCATAGGGAAGCCATGTAACACTGGAACAGGTGCTAATGGAGGGTAGGTATCTTGCAAAACATTCTAGAAAAAAAATATATATTGTATTCATAATATCTCTTAATAAAAGCTAGTGAATTTAATTTTGATTACTATATTTGTAGGAGTTTGGTCTTGCGTAATCTGTCATACTTAGTGATCAGTATTATGATTTCAGATCTAATGTTGCTTGTAGGAGAGTGAATATGACAATTTTTTAGTTGTCTTTCATCGATGTTGTATTTTGGGAAATATGTTTTAAGTGCATGCAGGGATATTTTCTACTTTATAGCTATGAATTTAGGCAAGAATATTTAGGAGCTTAATTGTTGTATTTTTTTTCTACGATACTTTTTCTTAAATTGCAAACATGCAATGCAGCGCAGTGTTATTTTGCATACCTCAGTCGCAGAATATGTGTGCACAGTAGATTCTGGAGTAGCCAATGTGGCGACGCAACTTCCCTGTTTCTGTGACAGACAGGGCTGATAGTCAAAATATTAGTGTTGAGAAGAAACTGGTGAAGAAATATTATAATTAATAAGATAAACCTGGGGTCAAAATCATAATTTATTGCAGATAATCTTTATAATGGTGATAATACTATTGTCTGATACTTTGCTGTTTTGAATTTTTTTTATCATGCTAATCCTTTTCTAAACTAAGATTTTAACATGAAATTAAAAAAGGCGCCAGTTTATATAAACTTTCATGATATTCAACCACTTATCTTCTTGGAGTGTTTAAATTAGGTGTGATCAGTTCTATCTTAGTATCATAAATTGTACTGATATTTTCCAAAATTTTAAAATGATTTGTATTTTACAACACTTCAGTTACCTCGGGAAAACGATGTCCCATTCATGTTCATTAGCCTTTTGTATTTTACTGCAAAAACTGGAAATATGCTATGTGCTGTTATTATAGCCAGTTAGCCTGTCCACAGGCTGAGGAAAGACTAATTATATAAGGATTTAATATGTTGATAGTTGACAATTTTGATAATTTTACTCATATTTCGTCATTTATAACAGTACTATCAATAAATTGATCACTATTAGTACTGAAAATAAAAATATATAAAATTGGTGTTTTGGGGCCTCAAACCGCTATCAACATTTAAATATGACTAAATATAAGTTACACAGTTGGAAAAGTATAATTTATCATCACTTTAGACAATTTGAGTAAACAAAAATAATCACTTTAGGCAATTTGAGTAAAAAAAATATTCAATGACACAAACTTCATTATTCAGACTGAGTCCAGTCTAATAGCCAGTCTAATCAGTGACACTAAAAATACATAAATAAGTAACATATCTGACATATACAATCAATGTTATTACCAGTAAAATAAAACTTGCTTTACAATTATGTCTTATATCTTTGGATATACATCACCCAGACCTAATACCTACAGGAGTCCATTTCTGATGTAATATGAAGGTGTGAACTAGTGTATAAAAATGAGCTTATCTTAATTACGGAAATTTATTAAGTGTGTATTAGCAATTGACAGCCTGTTGACAAGAATTTGGACAAACACCTGTGTGATATGACTAGGGGGTATACCAGGTCAGTGTTGAGTACCTGTTATAGGAATATGATTTATAATAGGATACTAGGGATATGAGCAGGACCTAGCAAATGTGAAGAATACATGGTAACAAGCAATACTGTGATTGTCTCCCATGTACCATTGGCTTTATGCAGGTGAGAATACTTCTGAGACTGTCTGTAAATACGCTTCATAATGTTCCTGGGTCTAATTTTAAAGATATTCTTTGCCTTGAAAAAGTGTAGTGTATATGTTTCATTTTCTGTTTGCTTTCAGGCATTATGAGAAATAAATTTTAAATTTCTAATTATGAGTTATAACTATGCCCCTTTTCTACTTATAGTCACAAATTGTTCAACCTTTGTAACGTTCCTACATCTGCCTCCATTGCTACTATAAACCCCTAGCACTTCTTTGATTGTAATAAACTGAGATGAAACCTTAGCTCCTCCTTGTTATCACCTGCAGTGAAATGTGCAAGAATAACATTAGATACTAATTTATGATAGTGCGGTTATCAAGCCAGGTGACTAGTATTAGTGAAACGGATGATTATAATCCTTGAGAAAACTTCCTAGAGCCTAGTGCAAATGAACATATTAAAGCGAATGCTGGCAAGGTTTCTTTGATGTTGATAAACTTATTCATAGTCGTGTGTTCTATACTACATGCTAGTACTATCGCAATAAATATCAACATTATGGGAGGTGTATTTGAACGAAAGAAACGGTTTTTTGGGGGATGGAACAAACTAAAATCACTTTTAATTTTAATGTAGCAGATACCTAAACTTGCATACTAGCCATTTAACTATTTTCAGCATATTTATGTTTCATCCATTCTTTCAATGTAATATATGTAGATTTTTAAAGACTTTTTTGTTTCCTGATTTTTTAAGATCAGATAACCCGTTATTTGTATAATTGAAATAAGGAAATAGGGAGTGTATCAAGTGATGGAAGAGCCATGAGATCTATTGATAGACTTTTGAAGGCATAAGGGAACCCCCCTAAGGTGTGTAGATCCATATGTACCTATTTTAACCTGGTATTATTAGAACTAGACATCACTTTGTGCCATTCATTTTGATTGTGATGATTGAATTTCATTGGCAGGTGTGTTGAGGTCGGGGTTGAGGTAGTACAACTTCTGAATAATTATTGATGCTTTGTCTAATAATTTGCACGTCTTAAAATTCAATTATTATCCATTAGTATTTGAATTTAAGATTGGAATACTCAGGAATGATAGATAACTTCAGATAAAACCAATTCTTCCTTATCAGGTAGAAGTGTTCCTTGCTTGTAAAAAAGCATAAACTAATATTCTCCAATTTTTATAACATAGCTGGTACTAGGATATAGGTAATTATAGCAATGAATATGTAATTTGTAGTTTGTTCATTTGTTAATATAATTTGTGTAGTTTTATACACAAAAATAAACAAATGTAACATTCTTCGGCATCAAAAGTAATATAACAATATAATATTAATGGATTTACAAATAGGGAAGTTTGTACCATTATTTTATTTAACAAATGGTATGTTTTTTAAAACTGAAAATGTACGTGCATATCTAGCATGTAAATAATTAATTGAAGCTGTACAACAGCGTGCATTCAACTTGCTTGTATATTTTTAATAATTAATTTATACCACATTCATTGTATTTTGTTATAATGACTATCAAATATATAAAAAATGGATGATTGATGATAGATCAGTAGAAATAGTAATTTAAGTTAACTTTCAATAGATATATTTACATGATACATTTTCTGTTGTACTCATTAATTTTCTATGCGCACCTATTAGCCTCTATGTATATTGAGTTTTACAATGTTATACATCACTAGTAGGCCAAAAGATCCACCCATAACAATACATTGATCTAGAAGCAAACAAATGGGGGAGGGTCCTTGGCGTAATTATTTATTATATAAAGTGAAACTACAGCACACCTGTGATGCACCAGTTATTAAAAGTTAAGTTTACCTTTAAACTTCATGCTGGTACATATTTCTCAGAGTTTTTCATAACTAAGTGTAAATAAGGAACTCTTCACTTCTTTAGTGTTAGACATTTCATTCGGCACTTCCAATAAGCAAAAGGTTTTCAAAAGTCAGGAAATATAAAAGTATTAACACTATTTTATAAAAATCAAAATGAGACATTTTCCAAAAAAGAAAAAAAAAATAATAAAGTAAAATAACCGTATTTTTCAGGTTTGCAGAATTATTACTGGACAATGTCGTATCTTTAGACAATTTTCCAAAATGATATCAAAGCCAGAGGTTGTAGACAGTTGAGAGAAGTTTTGTCAAAGTACTTGGGACAATGCTTTATGTGCGGTATAGCACTAATATGCAGGGATGTACACGTCATAATGTGATAAATAAGTCGTTTATTACAATTCATATAAGATATGATTATTAATTAATACTAGATTATTCATTATCTCTGTCTGAAGATGTGCATTTTCACACCTAGGCTTGATTAAACAGATAAGCGACTTTTGGCAGCAGCTACCTTTGTCATAACTAGCTGACCCTCGTGCAGATGCCTTTGTTTTCTACATAGTTTTTCTGCAGCAGGTGCGTAGGTCAGCAAAGAAATGGAGTAACAAAAGTAATTTGTTTCCAACAAAATTTCACGTGAAAGGGTATGTTTTTTTGAACCGGCTGACGTAACACGCATTACGCGCTTAGGGTCTGTTTTTTGGCTAAAATCACGAAAAGGGGTGGATTTTTGGAGGTGTGACACTTTGTTAGGGGTGTTTTTCCCAAAAGTCACTTCCTTAGGGGTGTATTTTTTCAAAAAACACACTTCCTTAGGGGTATATTTTTTGCAGAATTTCACTTTGTTAGGGGCTTTTTTGAAAAGCCATGTTGGAACATGGGTACCCACTTTCATATTGACTGCCCCCCCCCTTATAGTACTGTTTGCAGAAGTTCTTGATTCATGAGTTCTTTAATGGATGTTCCATAGTCTGAATTAGAACGCATATGATATTATTTAATATTACTAAATTCTATAATTATGACATTTGTGACATATAAGTTTTCAAATTTCTATCTTATGAGTAAGTCGTTAAATTTCAGTAAATAACCCAGATAGTGATAAAATAAATAATAATAGTAACTTAAAGGAGAACTGTGAAATAAAAAATGAAATTCTGCCTACTTAGATCCCGGGAGGTAGATAACATTACTGAGGACACCACCAGTAGACTTGCTCAAGTCCTTGTGAACTTAAAAAAAAAAAAATTATGTTTAATTCTCTTTTTTATGTCTTTTACATCAGTGTTTCTAATTATCTCGAAAATTTTTTTTTTTACTATCATATATATGTTGGGTGTTTGACGGCTAACACTCAACATATATATGATAGTAAAAAAAAAAAAAAATTAAAAACACTGATGTAAAACACATAACAAAGAGAAATAAACATTAATTTTTTTTTCTTTTTTAAAGTTCACAGGGACTTGAGCAAGTCTACACCACCAGCTAGGAAGATGGTTGATCAAAATCGGATATATTTGATGTTCATAAACTTCAATAAAAGAAACACATTTTACTGCTTAAATTCTGCATCGATGTCAACTATAGAATATTGAATTGTATCTTGTCCAAAACTCAAGAAAGCTTCAATTGGAAATTGTGTCCCTATCTTAAGCTATCATCCCATAAGATTTCTCACCACATTATGTTGTGTGTAGCACTGCCATTGTTATCCTTGAGTCTAATTAATGATATTACAATATAGCCACTAACAATTATTAATAATGATTATAAGCATGATTCCATTTGAACTGAAATATTGAATTCTACTTGCCTTAAGGAATATTTTAAGACCTAATACACTATCTTCACAAGAACAATAGAGGCCAGGCAAATCTTGCATAATCTTTTCTTGACATTTTAACGCATTAAATACAGGTTACATTATGTGAACAGTACATGAATCATATGCAGTCATTTGAGAGGTCTTTATTCTGCTTTCTTAATTGCATTGATTTTATGATATTTTATAATTAAAATTAATGGATTTAATATGCAGTTACATCTCTTTGACATATTACGTGTATGTGACTCGGTTCTTTGAAATGTTTAATTTTGATGTACATAATACAGCATTCATCTTTTATTAAATGTATATTTTTACATTTAAATAAATCTTAAATTATAAAGTGCATGAAAAGGAAAAAAAGCTAACTGAAAATAAAAGCTTTTGAAAAGTGTAAGCTTAATTTTTCGGTAACTAAATATATTTGACTGTAGTTGAGTTTATGAAACTGACTGAATATTCCTAAAAAAATGTTTACATTTTTTATACTCATTATTTCAAGGCATAGTTTTAATGAATTAAATTTGCCAATTATTGTTTATATTTAATAGAAAATGATAACATCTTTTAATGTTAGGACTTTTGTCTTGTGAATGTTACTGTTTTCAGAAAAATCCTCTTCAAATATGTACCCTCCAATACTTTACATACTTGGTGAAGCTCTCTAGCGCTATCCTGGAGGGATCACTCTGTATATTGGTCAACACGAGAGAGGGAAGGGTTCTACCTGAAAGAGGAGGGTTTTTCACCATTCTAGTCAAGGAAAGCTATGGGTTTCTGACCATTTCAGTCAAGGAAATGGGTGGGTTTTTCACATTTTATTTTAGTCCAGGAAAGAGATTAATTTTTCACATATTTTTCCCAAATAATTAATCTCATTTGCAGTAGAAAATCGATGTTTTTGGTGGGTAAGAACGGGAAAGGGGTGTTTTATTGCTTTTTCAGTCCAGGAAAAGGGTGGTTTTTGAAAGTGCGGGCTGAGCCTCCCTGTATAAAAATATTTGGAAATTCTCCCCTGTACTGTAATTCTCAGTTATAATTATGGAAAGCTAAAACATCCAAGTTCCCTGTTTTGCATTTTTTCTCATAACATATTAAATCTTATTTTCTTAAGTGTGTAAATACTGAGGGGGTAGGGGGTACCCAAGGTACAATGCTCGCATTTAAAAATCGGCAATGCTCGCTGCTCACACTTAACAAGAAAAGTTGACAACAAAAAAAAAAGCAAATTAGTTAACAAAATTAAAACACAGTGCAAAAAAGGGTCGCCAAAAGGCAATGCTCGCTGCTCGCACTTAACAGATCAAGGCAATGCTCGCTGCTCGCACTTAACAGATCAAGGCAATGCTCGCTGCTTGCACTTAACAGACCAAGGTTGTTTTCTGTCATTGCTTTCAATAAAAAATTGTCTGAAAATAACCAATCTCCCGCTCATAAATTCTCGCAACTTGTATGTTGCGATTATATTAATTTTAAAAA
>JAOXYB010031854.1:0-14528 GCA_028565635.1 Phoronis ovalis
ATGTGTGTATATATATGTATGTATATATATGTATAACATGCAGGTGTAAAAAGAGACATTTTTATTCCCTTCATCCATTTCCGACGATAAAGAGACAATTCAAGACCTACTGTTTATTTTAGATGGTTCCAGGGGTTCGATTGGGAAGGTTTATCAAATCAAACCATGGTACCACCGCTTCGACCCAAGGTAAGGTTTGACTGCATGTAAACAAAATATGATAAATGGGGATACAAAGAAGGCTACTAAAATAAAGTACCATCCGTTTGAAAATGCGAAATTAATAAAAAGTAGTTAAATAAAGACATGAATTGTATTTTGTTTTCAAGCGTACTGCATTACTATGGCCGCCATTTTGACATTGTTGACTAAACACTGACATTTTTAAATTTTATAAAACATAATGTTGCCAATACAAGTCATACTCCTGCCGCATGCAACCAGAGGCAGATGCTTAAAATAAAAATACAAAATGTTCATAAAATTAATATACATGCGCGCATTATGTGTGCAAACTAATGGAGTTATGCAGTAAGTGTATTACTTTCCAAAGCCTACTCCTTGTCAATGGTGAGATTTTTTTTAATATCATTATAAATTGTCTCCTATTGTTCGGATCGAACTGTTCATTTAAACACATTAATTTGTCTTGCATGGATGTCAAGCTACTGATTATTGTTTTGCAGGTTCGTGGACCGTCGGATCACAGCAACTTCGACAGTTATCCTAAAGAAAATGATATCCCTCCTGATGAAATGTCTGGATGGGATGCGGATTTCTGAGCAAGCTTCAATATGCAAGTGGGATACTTTTAATGTCTGGAGGTCTTGCTACGTCGCTGAATTTCGCACACGAAGTATTTTCAACTGTGCAGCCATACAAAGTATACAGAAGGTGCAAAATTGAATCATTATGTTGCTTATAAAATTTAGGGAATGATATTTTTGTATTTAGGAGACATTAATAAAATGAACACACTGTGCCAAATATGTTGGACTATTTACTCTGTTACCTATTCCTGCATTCATCCGAGGTATTATTGCTTCCTATGGGCACTAATTAAGTTTAAGATGATACAAAAATATCGTGTTGATTAAAATAATATGGTTGTGACAGAGATACACTACATGACACCTATTTTTTGTACTTTAGATTAGAAACAACTTAAAGCAACACAACAACAGTTTAGGTTTATATTTATTGAAGCATCAATAACACACATTTTCTGTAAAAAGTACTGAGCATGCAACTGACTTTAAAATTGACATTGTATAAAATACATTGTAACCTTTAACTGTTGTTTAAAAAAAACAAGATTTTGCAAAGCGTTGTCATAATAAAATGTACATCTTATTTGTTAAACAATCAAATCAATGAGTAATATATATATACACATTGACTAATACTATTTGTTACATCTGATGTAATTTGATGAAACGCTAAGTATTTGCCACAATTTTGATCACAAGTAATAAGTAAAATAGCATATTTATAAAATTCATTTACCCCAGCATTCATTCATTTGTCAAGGGAATTGGTATAATATTTTATACAATTATTGTAAATATTTACAAAAAATGTTTTAAATGTAAACGGATGACAAATATTTGTTTGTCTTTTATCCTGTGAATAAAAAAGCTAAGTTAAAAATAATTGATTTTCTTTCAAATAATTTCACATAAAAGCAGAAATTAGACTCTACATCATAGTTCACTGTTTTAATTACAGCTTAAATTCACCATTCACTTGCCGCAAAGCATTATAAACCTAAAAGTTTAAATATTATGCTTTGTGGATACGAATTTTTCTTAATAAACATTACCGTTTTCTAAAACTGTATCACTGAAAGATTAATCAGATATAACTATACACTCAGCTAGTAAATTCATTACCCTTATAACATATACATTGGAACTAAGAAATATTTCAAACTAAAACAATTCTGGTTTATAAAAAATGAAATTACTGAATATATACACCTTGGATTTTTTAAAATTTTACATACATTTTAAAAACTTTATAAAACTAAAATGTTTAAGTAGGAATGGTTTTTAATGTCATCACAATAAGATAAAAGTATTGAACAATAACAACACATCTTCAACAAAACATAGCTTTAAATTTGGAAATAAATACAAAGACAACAAATAAATTCTTCAATAAAATGAAAGTAAGTCAATGACATGATACAAACTAATACAAAGCTTCTGGCACACACAGTTTTGCAAAAAAAAGTTGTGGATGAGAATTTAATATAATTACCTAAAAAGAAATGTCACCAAGTGTTTTTCCATTTTATTTTAAATGTTTGAGTACCTGGTGAGTACTTCTCATCCACAGCAGTGCTGTTTTGATAATTTTATGTAATATTCACATCTAAATTGTTATCACTTTCTAGGAACTACCTGTATGTTCAAAACCTTTGAATTACATGTAGGCCACAAAGTCAATGATTATTATTTTATATTACTTTATACTTAATTGCTTACATATTTATAATTATAGTAATTAATTAAAATTTAACTATTTTGACAAAAACTTGTTTCTTGTATATCAGTTTAACAAAACATTTTCAACAAGTAGTTTAATTATAAACAACTTTTTCTCTGAGAATTATTCTATAGTTGTAAACCAAACACCTGGAAGCATATCATAGTGCCACTATTCATTATAGCTGAATGTCCCCTAGTAGGGAAACTAGAACTAATTTGCTCATAAATAAGAAAACCAAATTTTACAATTTGGAAAAAACAAATGCAACTTACTGGTCAAAATGTCATCTGAATCAGTGTTTTGCATCTGGAGGTGCTGAACCCAGCGGGAAAAGATTTTCAACTGTTGAAAACAAATTTTAGAACAAACAAATTTTGATGCACAAAAACATACACTGATAATATCAGTAAACCTTGTGACTACTACATTATTCAAAAATCTGTTGTTGATAAAACTCACTCCTTAATTTTCATGCTGTACCTCCGATACTGAATAAGGTTTATAGTCATATCAGCTGAAACCTTCATATGACCGAACAATATCAGCATTCTGTTATGATTACTGTTTTGTGATTAGCTTAGGATAAAGCTTCTGGTGGCAGAAAGAGTTAGCTTTACTATTTTTTTTTTGAAAAAAAAACAAAACAAATAAATTTGATTTTTTTTTCATCTTTGCAACAATTGGTAAAATTCAAAATTCGATTGTTAATATCTTGTATAATAATACAGAATGAAAAAAAAAAAAAGTTAGTAATTCATACAACAGTCTGACCAGAATAATGCATTTGACTTTTTGAAATTAAATTTGTGATTTTCAATTTTAATAAATTAGCTACTAATTTCCTAGTTCTGTCAATCAGCTGTTTATACAGATATACATGGAATGTTTGGCATTATATTAACTTCTATGGAATTTCTTGCATTATTTGTTCTATCCATAGTACATAATGAGGGACCCGCGTGTAGATATCTGGCCTGGCTTTTTGTACTCCTGTCAATGTCTGTGAACATAAAAAGTCTAAACCATGGCTGATCACACCAGATAATGTCCATTGATGATGGGAGTTTAAGCACATCAGAGGTCCACCACTGTCTCCCTACAACATATACAAATTTAGTTACATTGGTAGTAAAAATGGCTTAAAATTAACAGTTTAAAAAAATACTGACTGCTGTTTACATTAACTTTAGTTCTTTGGTTTTGTTTTACTTTTGAAACTATCAATTTTGTACATTGATTTTTATTATTTACAAATTGAACTGTGGGAAGTTTAGAATGTATCAGTTGATGTTTTCACACCATGACGCCTACATGCGGACCTGTTTACTCCATGAACCGTCTCAACTCCCAAAGTAGCCTACAGCAATTTTTTGTTACAGCCTTGCAAGAACTCATTTTACGATTAATAGAACATTGCTGGTACTTGTGTAAGATTTGCTGCTCAACAAGACAGATTCAAACTCTTTATCAAGCAAGAACCTAGGCTGGACATTCCTCTAATTTCTTAAATTTGTAAATATTAACTTGCACAGGATGGCAAAATAACAGTTAATTAAATTTAGCATTATGCTGCTTCTAGTAATATAAGACAATATGACATGAAGAAATAATCTCTTGTTGGACTAGCAAATTGAATTAATGCCTCAAATGTACATTAATTAATGACAAAAAAATTCTGGACAAAATTTATTCTACCATTTGTGGCATTTTTTAAGATTTAAAGAGATTTTAGAATTCCTTTTTTTTTCTGAATTCATATCTGTACTTTGTCTCACTAAACTTTGAGGTTTCTATATCAAACCAGTACATCACTTAGTCACCATTTCAGATAGCACCTGTTACAGATAGCACATGCTGAATTGATGTTTAAAGAAACTTGATATTACTGTCAGTGGGCCCCCTATTTACCTGCAGTTTTTGAAGTTCTGTTCCACTGTTATAAATACCCCTAAATTATTTTTTTTAATTTTGGCCTATTTATTTAATGTCACCCTGTACGGTATGACAAAATCTTACATTACAACTTGTAATATGTCCCGATTCATAACCAGCACATAGCATTGTTTCATTTTGGAATCTATTTCCAGCTGCTGTTGGATCACGACATCGTGCTGTTGTCCATATATCCATCTTTGCCTCACGAAGCTGAGTTGCTGGGCCAGAACCTGTATTAAAACAAAGTAAAAATAAATTACAAAAAATATATAGTTTTCAATAAAATAATGAGGTAAATACAATGTAGTTATACCTAAACTTTTAATACACTTGCATGCATTTCAGATACCTAGCATAATAGTCTTTTTTTCATAACTCTACTCCTTATTATCTTCAATAGTTAAGTTTCCCTTTGTTGCTAAATATCTAAATAAAAAGTTTTAATATTAACAAAAGACACATTTTAATTTCTGCTTAAATACGGCATTCATTTATAAAGCAATATCTTTCATTGTTTATAAACAAAAGCAACTGAAAAGATGAATCTGGATTAAGCAATGTTTCATACCTCCAGCTCCGTCAATATATCCCCATCCTGCTACAAAACATACACTTGAACTAGGAGTAACTGTCCCTGGCTCTGGCAAGCATACTGGTTTGATGTAATCTGTGAATGTCACTGGTGTTGCCAATTTCAGTAAAGCAATATCGTTTACATTTATAGTTCCATTATTAAAGAAGTCAGGATGCATAAAAAGTTCAGAAATTCGAACGCGAATAGTATGAACATTAGCACCAAAAGCTCTCTGAGTGGATCCAAACTGAAGCTCAAAATAATGTACGGTGTTATTGCGACCACTGGAAAAAAAATCAAGATCACAGTTTTGTTATTATAATAAAAAAATGCGAATAATTAACACCTGCAAATTCAAGTTTGAGGTTTAAAGTAATTTCAATTTCCTGAAGAAGTTTTGTTTGTAGATTAATGGATATAAGTTAACAAAAACAAAACAAAAGCGCTTACCTCTGGAAAACATGCGCAGCAGTAACAGCCCACTCTGAATTAATCAGACTTGCCCCGCCAGTAAATTGGCCCAGAAAGTAAATTCCTCCAACCCATGGCCAAGATCCTTCTTCAGCTATATCACCACCAATTACATATTCTTGAGGAAACTGAATCTTCCTGGACCCTTTGCCACAGTCTTCATGCAAGAAAGCAAATCTTAGAAATTATTATCATCCAATTGAACCAGTTTTTGCATAAGGAAGTATAAGCACATAATGGCTAGGCTATATTTTCATGAATGGCATACTATTCTGAAAAAGTAACACTAGTAACAGATAAGTTATAGCAATAACAGAATGCAGTTTACACTTCAAGTTGTATATATGGCATCAGAGGAAGAAAGTCCATATAGCTTACCATAGATAGAATTATTTACCTGATTTTGTATAGATAACAAAAATACTGCAAACTAAGTTAATAGTGAGCTAATTTTTTCAGACAAAATCGTGTTGAAAGATGCATGTTTTATACTAATAAAAAAGATAGATTTTGTTATAGTTATAAACAGTGGTACTCTCATTAATAATAAATTCTACCTTTTTCTGAACACACCAAATTTACAACCAAACCAGAGCACTGTGTCCTATAAAATAAAAAAGATCCATGATTTTAATAACATAATAATTGATTTTAATAACATAATGAGTACACAGCATTTAAAAAGGAAAGTTAGATGTCTCAACATTAACTTGTATTGGATGTTATAATTATGAACATAAAAATATACTAATTAACTTTTGTCTCCGTTACATTCCGTTATACATTGTGTTTGAATGGCCATTACTAATAGCACTGGATCACAAACCAAAACACTTCAAATCAAAAAAAAAATGAAATTAACATATTTTGTTACAACAAATAATACTAACGTTAGATTTACAGCTGAATACACAGGATTTGTTGAAGTCGCTCCATACAGTTTTCCATATATGGAAGTATTTAACGGATTCTGTACACCTTTGAATTCCTGTGCATATCTATATTCAAAAATAAAAATTGTCAATTATTGGATCATTTAGCAAAATATACTATCTCGTGATGACATGCAAAAAAATTATTACAAATATGAGCTATTGCAGCTTATGCTATATGTCTCTTTCTTATTAGTTAATAATGTTTATCATTTAAAAAAAATACAAATTACTGTAATATATTAATTTATGACATCACAGCCATTATATCTCAGAAAAGGGGTCTTACAACCACAAGAGACAATTTCGCACACAAACCTTCTATTCATGATATGTTATACATTGTTTTTATAAAAAGCATACAATAAAAGAAAACTTACACCATGCCCATTGCTTGACAGACTCTGTTATTCCATGTAGCAGACATATCCCAGGAGTCAGAGCACACAGGGCGTAATTCTGTTCCATCTCTTACGTGCAATATAGACACATTGCTTATTGTTACAAGGTTTACTGTAATTCAAATGTTAAATATTGCTCATTAACAAATTTCAATCAGGAGTACAGGTCAATTTCAGATTAGGGATTTTCTCAGGAAAGAAAATTATATTTTAAACACCTCTAATACAGTTAAAAAAGTTTATCAACTTTATAACGTAAATAAGAAATCTTGAGAATCTTGGGACTCTAAGGTCCCCTAAAACAGCTATTAATGGGGCACTGTTTACAAATTTTTGACATATATTCCATCCATCATACTAATTCAACTGCACTTTTATGACATGGCAGTCTAAACACATCAAATAATAAAACAAATATTACAGGCATAAATGTTCTAGGAAGTTTCAAAAATAACTCACTGCAGTCTATCTCATCGGATGCATCTGGACAGTCAGATATACCATCACATCTGCTAGAAGTGGGTACACAGGAGTAATCCATACATACAAAATCACTGGGTTGGCAGTTTAATGCAGCTATAAAGCAAAATATATTTTATATTTACATCTTTTTTCAGTTTAGATGTAATTCAACAATCAGAAAAAGTTATCATTAAAACTTTACTTTAGTTTCTTAAGCTATGATGTCCACCTAAAAATAACATTTTAGTGCTACAATAGTTATATAATTATAATTATTATCATGTCTGCAATACTTTAGCAGCTGAAATATCATTTACTACTGCACATCCCATATGCATGAACTAATGAAAGCTCATGCAATACTACTAATGATTTTGTATCAGGGCCTCTGATAGATCGCTAACTGAAAACTCACATATCTTAAATAAACAGCAAACTGTGATTTTTGAAATGAAATTGCACAAGAAAAACATACCACAATTCTGTTCATCAGTTCCATTAACACAGTCAATGCTTCCATCACAAAGCCATTCCATCTGAATGCATTTGCCATCGAGACACTGATGCTGATCAGAATGGCATGCTGAAAAAATATCACCATGTTTAGAACAATATTATATGCTGTTCCAAATTCTGTGGGTTACAGGATAGTGTATTTTTTAAATTCCACAACTGACAGATTTTTCAATAGGAAAACAAGGCTTTTTTAGACGCATGCCATGTTAAAATTTCTGGAACATATTATACCACATGATACATAATTAATATGTTCCACCATAAACTATAATACTTTCTAACAGATTTTTATCTTCAGAATTCACTATCTTTAAGTTACTACTCTTTGTTGCTATGTCAATTTGGTCCTAGAATGTCAGAAAGTTACTACTGAAGGACAATGTGAAAACAAATAAACAATATATACATCTCACAACAAAGTGCCACAGTTAGAAGATCTTGCTACATTTCGCTCCTCTCTACTAGAAAATTTCAAAAACAAATTGGAGAATAAGCGAAAACCATTCATACATACTGGCATTCATTCTGATCATAGCTTTTCTATATGCGTTCTAATTTCTAATAATGGATGTAAAAGTGGAATAAAAAATTAAGAAAATCAAGATTCTTTTCACAATCTAGAATATACTTACGACAATCAATTTCATCACTATTATCTCCACAGTTATCTTGAGCATTACAATGTAGCAAAGGATCGATACATAATCCAGACGCACACTGAAATGTATATGGAGCCCTACATGCTGAAAAATTATTTAACATACACATATTTATAACAAATAATATGCAAACAATTTTAATACAATATGTCAATGACCAAATCTCACTTATAATAACAGAAAAGCAAAGATATCAATAAATGCCCAAATTGTCAAAAATTCAAAGTACTTACAGGTCAAAGACATGACATAATAACACAATTCAAAGCCTTGTTCACACGGATAATTGCGATCAAAATATTACCCAGAAAAAAAATCTTGCAAAACTTTAATCGCGATTATGATCGTTCGCACTATAACATTCAATCACGATTGAACATTCTTCCCAGGCTAATAGATTAATCATATGTTGCCTATGCGAATATGCAATACTTTGTTTGCAAGATCAATTCCATGTGCAAAATGGACAACTTGTCATCGTGCATATGCGTTACGCTATATGATTTTTTTGTAAACATCCTTGCCTTGAGTAGGATTCTCTACCATTCCTTGTATACTTTCATCGCTACCATTAAAAAATTGTTTGTTTGCTGTTGCCGACCCACATCCAGAGGAGTTGATCGATAGGTAGAATTATTTTTTGCAGTTGAGAAGAATTTTAAACATAATGGACCAATTAACATTAAAGACAAAGGAAAAGTCAGACTGTCAGAATATATGAATACATAAAGTATATGTTTATTAGCGTTGGCTAAACAGAATACAAAACAAAGACAACTGCTTTTTTGGTTACAGTTCTGGACTGGCAGCATCCACCATGATGGATCTTTAAATTAAATCTTATAGTTTCTGGTCAGACATAAAAATGTTTAAGTCATTATATTTTTTTAGATCTAGTCAGGCCAATTTTATCAATAAAGTAATTAATGCAATTCAAAATAAAGAGATTTATTTAAAATTTATTGATTTAAAACTCTTTCCTCGATAATTCTGACATGTCATGTGTTCAAGGGTCTATTTCAAGCATACCGCATGTTAATGGTTCACATGTTTCTTCAGTGGCTAACCCGTAGCTAGCCAACTTTCGCACCGTGATTGGCTGTAAGTGACACGTCATTAATTAATCAACTGATTTTTACTAGATATGAATTTTGATCGAGAACGATTTTAGAGCACAAAAAAATATATATGTAAAAATAATATGGAACGGCAACTAATCTTCATTGGTTGGTGGGCAACAGCAAACAAACAATTGAGATGGCCTTTGTGTCCTGCTTAGTCCACCTCATATTTATACCAGAAGAGGCAGTTAGCAAAGCAGCACTGAACATACTATCTGTCAAGATAAATAGTCCACTGTTTGCACAGCATAAATAATCGCAATTTTTCATTTCAATCTACCTCCTTTTGGTGGATTAAAAATGAGAGATTTATCTTTCAGGATTAATCTCGCAAGCATTCGCATAGCATAAAAAATGGTGGATTAATTTTGTAAGTGAGTTTAATCGCGATTATTTGTTCCCGTGCGAACAAGGCTTAAGATATTGTTGCGTTGATTCTCACTGATTTATTGATCAAAAGCAGATACTAATAAAACATCCATAAGTATCTGATTGCATGCATGGAATTTATTGGTACTATTATAATTATGCATTTCTTAAACACTTACTGCAATTTTTTTCATCTGATTTATCTACGCAATCAGCAAACTGATCACATCGACTCAACCTTGGTATGCAAACACCAGTGTCGCACTGAAACTGATCTGCTGAACAAACTGAAAAAACAATCATGAACACAGATGTTACCTATGGGTACTCCAGAGAATGATTCAAAATGATAACAGCAATAATTGTCACAATTGTGTTTATAATTAATATTTATAATTATAAACTACAAACAAATTCCACAGCCTCATCTAGAAGTAGTAAAGCTGAACAAAATAAGGATCTTAGGTGTGACTATAGTTTCACTTGAAAAATTAGGAATAATAGCAAAAATGTATATAATAGGTAAAATGTGATTTTGCACTATAGATTAAAACAATGTTATTCATAGGAGCTAACAGGTCCTGGAAAGCAGACAAAAAGTTGTCTGGATTGAAATTTCGCCTGCCAATTTTAATTATCTAGTACTTGCTCTAAATATTTTGGTAATACAAAACACAGTTTACTCAAATGTTAACTGTGGATGATTTTCTGGCTTTGCAGTGATGTACAAAATATAACTAAACTTTTTTTGCTGTGAAAATGCTAACTAAATGTATTTCTTCCATAAAACCATATTGAATTATATCTGTTTAGCTATTTTCGTAACAAACCATACAAACTAAACTATTTTTGCCAAAATTAAGTGAAGCATCTGCCACTCCCATTAATATATGTCTTACAAGTATGTGATTTTCAAGTATTTTTGTACCTAGACTATGTTATAATTTATGTGAAGTTAAGTATACTGACCACAATACTTCTCATCTGATCCATCCAAGCACTGTAGTACGTTATCACATTTTTGTGCCTGCTGTATACACTGTCCACTATCACACTGGTACTGAGAACTACTGCAATTAAATACTGTAACAGAAAATTAATATGGATCATCAAATTTCGTTCTAATCAGTATACCACATATATATATGGTTTAATGCTAATAATTATGCTTGACTGACTGTCTGACACTCAAGTATAAACTATTAGTACCTAATTATCAAAATTTGCATTTTCCAGACGATCAACTTTTTTGTGGATGATATTTTTGAAAACCTTTATAAAATGATTTGTATAATAAACAGTTGACTAATTTTAATCGAGAAGATGGAAAGTGAAGAAGCCAAAGTTAAAAATGCTACGTTTAACCTAAAAGATGAGTCTCTTCATTTTTAATAAACAAAGTATCTAGGATGACTATATAGCCATCAGTAAATTTATATTAAATGTGAGGGTTATAACATCTTAACTTTGCAATAGTTTTTCAAAATTTCCTTCTTTCAAATTTTTCATTTATACAAAATAGAACATAAAGCAAAGCTGTATTACTACACAATACTTTGCGTACATATACTTACAGCACATAAGTGAAGCATGTTCATCAGAACCATCGGGACAATCTATTTCTCCATTACAGGTCTTATATAATGGAATACAGTGCCCACTACCACATTGAAAGCCATCAGAGCAATCTACAATATATATGTAAATAATTTAAATTTCAGTTTTAATGTTTGCATTATTTAAATATAATTATACAAACAGTATTTATTATACAACTTCAACAACAAATGTCTCCTTCATTTTAATAAAAAAAATAAACTACAGTTATTAAAACTATATGAGTATCATACCTTTAATTTTTTAGAGCATATTTTGAGGAGGAAACCAGTTCTATATATACCTGCTAGAAATGTTCTTTTCTTGTGGTTGTTCCCAAAACTGTTTTATTTTCATGACAAAATTAGCGTACAGATTACACCAAAAGTTTAATATTACTAGATTCTGTGTTTAGCTAAAACGGTATTTACTCTGGGATATTTCTACAGATTTAAGAAACGCTGTAAATTATAGTATGTAGAGTTTTGGAAGTTAGAGTTAAGTTGCATTGTCAAAATGGAAAGATTCACCATGAAACTAATTAATATGGAAAATAAATTAATTACCACAGCCGTGTTCATCACTGAAGTCACCACAGTCATTAATCATATTACACTGTTGATTCTTATTCAAACAGTGTCCATTTTGGCATTTAAAGTGCCACTGATCTTCACAGTACACTACAAATATAAATGTTGCTTATTTATTGCTTAACATACATGTATATATAACGATATGTTAAAGAAAAACAATTTGTAACAGATGCTGTGTTCAAAAAAGAAAACCTTTAACTGAAAAGCATTTCTGAGTAGTATATACCAGGACCTATATTATATACCAGGACCTATATTATATACCAGGACCTAATATATTATATACCAGGACCTACATTATATACCAGGACCTATATTATATACCAGGACCTATATTATATACCAGGACCTATATTATATACCAGGACCTATATTATATACCAGGACCTATATTATATCCAATATAATATACAATGAATTAAGTCATTAATTCACCTACTTGTTTTTAATTCTCATGATTTAATCAAATTCTGTTTAAAATTACACCAGATCAAATATGCAAACTAAGAAGAAAACTTAAAGCAAAATGTTAAGGTACATGGGAAATTGTACAGTGATATCAATCCATGGAAACTTTGTAATAAATCATCACAAGCAAAAGTTAAGATTGTTATTTTTACTAATATCAAATGGAAACATGAGTTTTCTTGCAATTTGAGTCTCATTATGTTACAGCTTGTTAAAATGTCTACCTACATTGTACATGTTTTTATATATATAATTATAATCATATGATATTCTTACCACATCCGGGTGGTTCATCACTTGAGTCTGAACAAAAGACAGAGCCATCACAGAATGCAATTCCAGGAATGCATTTTAAATCTCCACTAGTGCACTGAAACTGTTCCAGCCTGCAGTCTATAAACATTGGCAAACAATAATTATATTAATTAATAGTAATAATAATCAGCTTTATTGCAAATTATACAAAACACATAAACATTAAATGCAATTGAAATATAGAATGATTGTAGGAATTCTGTATAGTTAGTTATATGAACAACAAATATATAGCACATAGATTCTCTTTATAATTTTAATGTTACCATCATCATACATATATTCCCCCTTCATACCTGAGATTTAATATGATTCCTTAAATTGTATATTATACTACTAATTGCAGAATGTGAAAAAAAAACAGAAATAAGAATCATGCAGTGGCTAATATAATATACATACCACAGTTTGGTGGCTCATCAGTACCATCTCCACAGTCATCATGACCATTGCACCATACATACGCATTCCTGCACTGTGTAGTGTTACACTGAATCTGTTCCCCAGTACAAGCTTCAATGTAAACACATCATAATTGTAGTAAACTCGTAAGGTCAGGAGACAGATCTAATGTAAGTAGGCAAACATATGCTTCTAGATCGTTCATGCTATCATCCATGACTAGTTTATAGCTCATATAGTTGATTATTTTGGTAATATATATTATACTTAGCTACACTGTCAGCTATAAAGTCCTGTTTATCAAAACTAGAATTTTGTTACAATCATAAGAATCATGATTTAATATAATTTAGTGAGACATTTTGCAATATGGTTTCGTCCTTTCATAATTGTATATTCAATGCATGTAACATGAGCATTGGTCAACTAACAACTGGTAATAAATGGTGCATATACAAGTTGTTGTACACTGATAAAAAACACATGTCATTGGGTAATAAACACTGTGATGTCAGAATAAATAATTTTAAAATGTTAAAAGAATTCTCTGCCTACACCCATAATTATAATTATCTTTGGAACAGCCCTTATTGCTACTTACTACAGTTAAGTTCATCACTTTGATCAGCACAAGCGGGAAATGCATTACATCGTTCTGTTGCTGGAACACATTCCCCACTGCCACATTTGAACTGCTGAACACCAAATATAAATGGACAAGCTGGAAAATACATTTCATATAAATTATAAAATCAGTATAAGTTTAAAGACAATTATAAACAATTAATATACACAACAAATACGTTGATGAGCAGATTTCACATGTTTCCAGGTTTGGAGCTTCTAATTTGCAAGTCTTTAATTTTGATTTCAAAGTAATGCTGACCTTGATAAACTTTGCTAATAATGATAACTTAAATAGAAACTATAGGAAGAAAGACGTAACAAAATTTTTAATAAAGTTTTCAAAAAAAGCAATAAATATGCTACTTATATATACTAAGTATGTACTTACGGCAATCCTCTTCATCACTGTTGTCTGCACAGTTTTTTATGCCATCACATCTTTGAGACTCGGGTATACAATCACCATTTTTACATGTAAATTCATTGCTGCTACATGCTGAAGGACATATATTAAGAAATAACAAGAGGTCTGCGGGTGCAGACAGATGCCCATCATATGATGTAGTTTCTGTAGTTGTAAAGCCATCTTTGTAT
>JAOXYB010031865.1:0-14525 GCA_028565635.1 Phoronis ovalis
CACTAGAGGCTGAAGCGCATTATTATAAAGCGCTCTATTGTGAAGCGCTCTAAGTCGTAAGTCTGAATGGGCCTAATTAGTTGATGTGCAACTTGTATGCATATGCTTCGTTTGATTTTTTAGAACTCCGACTGCACTATCACCATGGGACACAATAGTAGCTGCACAAGTTGCCCTTAAAATTCCATCAAGGCCAATATCATGTAAAAAAATAAAACGGAAATTTCCAGGACCAGCAGGAGCTCTCCCTGAATTAGTAAGTAAACTGTTTTTTTGGCTGTTTCAGTGTTCTTTGGCTATGAGTTTCTTCTCATAATCTGATAATCAAACTAAAGAGATAGCCATATGCATGTATATGTCTGCATTATGCAGGTACTAGGTGATACCCGTAAAATACGGCATAAAGAAATTTTTAAAATCTTACTGAAGTGGAAAGGTTAGACTAATGAGATATGAGGAAAATGCAGTTTGCTTACCTTTATTTAAATATCTACCAGCAAAGTTTGTTCTATTTATTCAATTAAATTTAAAAATAATAAAATAATGAGATCAAGCTCAGTGTGTACAGCAAATGTAATTTATAAAAGCCTCAAAAACTGTATTGGAACACCAACATAGAATTGAAGCAACGAAAATATAATTATTACTACATTTGAAACTGCGCCTTTTCTGGAATTAAACAAAAACGTGAGTTAATTAGGGAATAATTAAAACACTGAAATGGTGAAATTGTAAGCAAATTTAGAATAAAAACAAAGTCAATCTCCAAAAAGTTGCGAAATTCACGTATACCATTGCCAAAAAATAAACTAAATATGTAGACTTCAGCAATAAAAAAATAAATGTGTGTAAGACCAGCTGTGTTTTAGCTTGATCTGATGACACACTTCATACAATTACTGAACATTTTTTGTGTTCCTTTTCCCCGTACTTTTCATGCAGTGGCTACATGAAGATGAAGCTTTTTTTGAAATTAGGCTTGATTTGATACCAAATGAAGCCCACTGCAATATCTGGATGACATATTTTATGAAAAAATTATTGTATTATTTCGCAGAACTTAAAAAACTGAAAATGTAGTTAAAGAAAAATGAAAGGAACTACAATTCTGGCAGGATTTAAACTCATGACCATCGTGCAAAGTCATAAAACAGCCCAACACTCTTATCCATTGAGCCACTGGTCACTGTGTTGTAAGCGTAAACATTTGCATCGCACTTATTACAAATGGTTACAGTGAGCACAAAATTGTGCTGGGTATAGCATGTTGCCATGGGGATCCTAATATTTGGAAATTTGAAATATATTTGCATATAATTATTTGTATGTTTATTTATTATTGAAATGTTGTGTTACAATTCAATTATTTGAAGTTCTTCGTTTGTAATATTTTAACACAGCAACGTGTTATTTAAACATCAGCTTTTCCGGTGTCAGAGTACAACCCCACATAAAAGTTTTTGTTAATTAGTTTATATTTAGATTAGAAAATAATTGTATGTCTAGATTTGGTTAATGTCTGGACTTGATTTTTACTTTACTTATGAGATTGTGCCTATAGACAGCCTAACAATCTTTGACAGGTACTGGTGTGTTCTTACTTGTGAATATTTTGGATATATTTTAAGAAACGAAACTATTTTCGGCCTCTCGGTTACCATTCCTTTATTAATATATCTGAGCTATTTTTGTAGGGAACAGTCAGGGAACAGTGTGTAAAGCTTGAAAGGTCAAATTCACCAGATGTTGCACCAATCATTAAGGTATTTCTAGAAGCTTTTATCATGTATATTTTATTGGTGAAAGCTCTGTATGTAAAATAAATGGTATGACCAGCTTTTAGATTCCTGTTCCAATGAGACTACTTTGGTAATTATATGAATAAAACTATAAAGCAGTTATATATCTATGTCATTTATATTAATGATTGCACTGTATTTTGTAGGATGTTGCTTTAAGCCAGGCAGACTACTTTAATGCTGGAGCTTGGGTTGCCATGTTAGATGACCTTGACATTGATCATTCAATTTTGGACAAGTATAACATAAACAATCTATTAAAACTAGTATGTAGAAGGTTTTCAATTATTTTCCTAGAATAAGGACTTCAATATAGTTATAATAAAAATAAAAATATTTACATATTAGCACAAATATCCAAGGATTCGCTTATGTTGTGCAATTAAATATAGAATACAGTTAAATTAAAGGTCAAAGTATAAAATTAGATGCAAAACAATGAAAAGAAGATTAATATGCTTGTGTTGGAGGGAGCTTACAACAGATGTCATCTCATAGAAGGATTTTGTGGTATTCTGTAAGTAGGTGGCTGATGAAGATCTGATGTCGACAGGATCGAAAATTTATTTTTGTTTAGTATCGTTTTGAATAATATAGCCAGAACTCAGTAACTAATCGTAAAGTTGTTGTTTTTTGCATTCAGGCATGCAGAAAGCAGTTAAATGGAGGGAAGGTACCTCTGCTATGTGTACTTCTTGACACTATCAGCATTCATGCAGCTGAAGCAACAGCAACATTTAAAGACCCAACAGGTAATATGCATTCTGTGTGTTATAAGTGCAAACATGGTACAAACCTTTTTACTGAAAGATTTTATAGTGTCATATAATTATGAGCTATTTAATACTATTTTTCAGGTTGCATAATGGGTACAATACATCGCTACTTGGTACGAGACTATCTGCCACAGCTTCAGCCTGGTGCAGCATTACTTCTTACTCGGGTAAGATACCAGAAATCATGCATTTCAAAATTTGTTGCCATCTAAGATGTATTGAAGAGTGCTTAGTTCTCCTCTTGTACTGAAAATTATAAAATTGACAACACCAGCTAAACTTCCATATGTTTGTGAGGCATAGTAATAGACTCAGTAAGTCACACTTAGTTAATGCTGTTTCTAAATGTATGCACATTGTATTTCAGGTTGGCGTTTTTAGCCCTACCTCCAGAACGCACTATTTAAATGTGACCCCTAATAATCTCTTGCATATCTACTCAAGCAGTGCAAATGGTACTGCAGGGTGCGTAGTCATCTCAGAAGAAAAAATACAGATAAAAGATCTAGTCAAGCAAGAAGTAATGATATCTTGTGGGGATGAGCAGCAGTCTTCTTGTGTGACAGGGGATAAAGGACAAGTAGTGAGCCCTGTTAAGGAGAATAATGTTTCTGATACTATTAATCAAATTCAAACAAATAGTGTGACGAACACCAATCTAAAAGGGCAGAACAAGGCTGTGTATGTTTTGAAGCAAACATTATCTCAAGTTAACATGAAAGAGAATGTTACCATTAGATCTAGTTGTAGCTTAAAACAGACGAAACCTTTGGTTTATTTAAGCAAAAACAGTAACACAACTACAGATAATAAACATGATGAATGCCGGTCATCCACTGGTTTTAGTTGCTATGCTGGTAGCATGGGAAATAGCTGTGATAATTCTGTGACATCAAATGTTTCGAGAAACATTACTAAAAGCATATGTTTAGCACCAAGGGGTAAAACAGATAAGTTTCAATTTAAGAAAGCTACTCCAGGAAAAAATCCACAATCTTTGGTACATAATGCTCAGCAAATCAATGCAAATTGTGATGTGATTAGGCAAGCAACATTTGCAGCAGAGGACAAGTGGCTGTGTGGTAAGTGATAAAATTACTCTGCAAGGTGGAGCTAAAATTGCTAATTTGTTACGTCCATGTGGCTGAGCCCAGGTATAAAAGGGATATTGTGAATTGAGACTATCCAGATGCCAGTTATGGCTATTGTAGTTATGTAAGAAGAACACTGGAAAAGACGTGGGTCAAGCTTAGGCTTTAAGCAAATCCTCAAATTGAATCTTCACAACTTTGCACGTTACTAAATAGTTTTGCTTCATGTCCCTGTGTATGAATTGGGGTTTCAGGTGGTTTGATGTCAAACACCCAAAGACATACATAACAAACAATACTTGTCTGTAAAAGAATTGCAAACTGCCTATTTGGCCAGTTGCATGTATTATAAACTGCAATGACAACAACACATTTACTCTGTTTTAGATGACCTTGATGACATTTTGTCTGAACTGGGAGAAGAATCATTTATGTAACATGTCCAAATAGATGTGGAGTCAATTTATTACTTCAGTAATATTTCATAACATTTGTAAAAGCTACACATGGTGCTAGCTGTAATTATTTTTACTGTATATGCAAAGAAACATACATACTCATAGTAATAAAATAGAGGTATTGGAATCTAAATGACTGTATTAAATATCTTAAAGAATTTTATATTTTATTATGGCATCCAACAAACAAATTGTAAGATATATTTTTGCATCGGTTCTTTTCAATCATCAGTCACTCACACAGACCAGTTACAACAATCCTTTGCACGCTTCCTGTTTACAATATACAAAGACAATATGAGAAATAGCTCAGTTTGGAGAGCCGGAGAAATAGCTCAGTTGGGAGAGCCTTGGACTGAAGATCCAAAGGTCCCCGATTTTTTTTTCTTTTCAGATTCCTTTATCAACATTACTTTTTATTCTTTATATTTTTTAATTCCATAATGGCTACTATGTCAAAAACTTTGTCAGAAGACATGTACTTATGTGTTGTCTCGCGACATTACACAATCTAGTTCAGAAATAGAATCCACTACACAATCTGGTTAAGAAATAGAATCCGCCTTTAAATATGCAACTCTCCCCCACCCAAGGCTATTTTCAACTGGAAAAGACTGAATTAATTCATGAAAAGTTAATATTAAGCACTGTATTTAAAGTTCAGAGGGCACCACGTCACTTGCAATTTGACCTGTCTGTCTATTACTGTCATTGGATAGCCCATTTTTATAAATAAAAATTCACGAAACCGGGATTAGTAGAAATAATAAAGGACCTGGTATAATTTAGTTAAGGACAAAATGTAAGAGCAAAACTTTTATTTATTTTTTCAAAATTATGTTTTATATTTAAATTGTTCAAGCCTTTTTTATGCAAAACTCTGTTAAAGTAGTGACTCTTGGTAGCACATGTTGAATTGGCCTATTCCAAGGACCAGACTTTGTCTTGTAATCCATATTAAATATTGTCATTATTATTAATGGAGAGCTTTAAGATTCTTAGATACGAGTAACTACCACAGCTGTGAAAAGATAAAACTAAAAACAGTAGTCCATATTTATACAGACATCAAATGATTGTCTTTTACTTTAGACTCAAAAGCTAATGATGGACAACACACTTCGCTCGTATCCATGAAAGTTAGCCCTGGGGAGATACTTGACAAAAAACTTGGTAGGGTATGAGGCCCCAAGTAAAGCACCCTTAACCAATGGTAAACATTGCTTTCCAAAAATATATCCTATGGTAAAAAATTCTTGAAAAGTACACTCCATGGTAAAATATGCGTAACTGTTTGTGTGGTGAGGTTGTAATCAACTATATCTTCCAACAGATTTTTTTAAAGAAATACACCTTTGGTAATTAATTATTTATTGAAAAATATACCCCATGGTAAAAAAGATATTTGCAAGAAATACCCTCCTGGTAAAATTTGTCAAGTAAATTGAAAAAGATATACCTTGGTAAAAACCAAGGGCCCATCCCATGGGGTGGCACATATATTTTGAATGAGAGTACCCCGGGGATTTTAGCTCTATTTTTGAAATCAGCATTACAACTACCAAATTGTAAACTATTGAGTTATAGTTATATAGTAAATAATGCTTGCAACGACTGATATTTATAGTCCCGGGAAGTGTGTGCAGCCCAGTTGAAAATTTTGGATTTGGATGTCAAAAATTGAAGTGCTGTACAGTATATTTAGAAATTATATAAGATGGTTACTCACGATACACCCATCTCCAAAACTAAATACCCCACTCGTGTTTTTTTTACTACGGGGATGTGTTGCCGGCCAACCCAATCCAAAATTTTAGCATGTGGTACGTAGCAAACCCAATCCAATTGTTTTGAAATATAATAGGTTCAATCCAAAATTTTTAAATAATTGAGTAGCAATCCATTTTTATGCAAACTGAAATTCAAAATCTATTTATGGAAACAAACCGAAAATTAATCCAAATTATTTGCTGTAAGCATGAGTAGCAATCCAAAAAAATACAGTAAGAAGTATACAATCCATTCTAAATCACATTAGAAAAAGTTTGTCACATTATCACTATCAAATTTTACATGTCTGCTAATCCTTTCAGTTTGGGCTGGGACTATTATCTTAGTTATATTAGTCCCAGGTTTGGGCAGCAACTTTTAAGTTTTAACAGTTTACACACTAGGTGTCGTTTACTAAAATAGCAGAACTATTACCTCGCCACACAAACACTGGGGGAAAAAATGAACATATGTTTTAAGGCGAGTTCATTATTAGCGATTTAACTTAGGTAAGTATTAGCCCTATGTCTTGTGTATTTTAGTACTGAAAAACAGTGTAAAGATAGTACGATGTTGTTATATCCCGTTCAATTTCAATATAGTTTGCTCGAGGATATTTTTTTCAAGAATCGCTTAATAATAATATTATCTTTGTCTTTTGCATAATTATGGTGATATGATTATGAATGATATAAACTTGTAATACAACAATGCAAAGAAGACAGAAACAAATGCTTCTGTTATACGTAAAGTTTATATTTTCCACTATTTACACCATACTAAAGCTATGCTGGCTGCGAAAAATGTAAAAACGTTGAACAGATTAGAACTACCACCTTGCACTTGAATAATGACAATAATGTAAGCACCTTTTATTACACGTCATACTTAAAATAGCTAAAGCTCATTTGCTTCTTTAGCATTAGGACTGATATTGCATGCATAACTACACAAAGACGCCAAATCCCATACGCACTTTGCTTGACACAACACATTAACAAAAACATAAATGACAAAGTAATTGTTTATTTTAACCAATTGTACCAATTAAATATTTGCATCAAAAACGTAAGGTTTCAAAAAAACATACCCTTGGTAAGCGCCTTTTTAGCTGGAAATGTGTCAAAAACAAAATTGTGCGAATGTTTTGGAAACAATTACACCCTGTGAGCAAATCTGATTTTTGGCAACCCATACTTTCAGTAAAAGACAATTTATTATTAGACTGCATATAGTAATTATAGTCGACATCCTGTTACCATATGCGCTGTGCCCAGGGGGATACTTGATTAAAATGTTGGTAGGAGTGTGTGGAGCGTAAAAAACCTGACCCTTTAGTAAATAAAGTTCACCAAAAATATACCCAAGCTGTCGTAAATGAAACAACGATGAAATGTACATCCTTAGTTGTAAATAACTCCTGAAATAGATGCATTGTGTAAAATTCAATTGTAAATTATATACCCTGTTGTAAATAAATATGTGAAAATTTACTGTACTTTAATTTTCATATGTATATTTTCCAAGAAATGCATCTTCACTGTGGTAACGAAATTTTTTTTGAAAATATACCCTGTTGTAAATTTATATCCAACAGGAAAAGTATGCCATATACCTTTTACAGTACTTTTTTCAACTTTATCAAAGCAAAAAGTAGCTTATAAATCTATATGTTTAATTATTGTCTGTTTTTAACATTTGTTCGTGATCTTCTATATATTCAGATATAATTATTCAATTCGAAAAATTCATAAAGAGATCTTACTTGTTAAAAAATAGTATTTACATCAACTTGTGATTAAATGTAAGGGTATGTATTATAATTAAATTATGTTGCAGTGAACCTAAAGGACAAGAAAACTATATTTTAAGTAAAATTTGAGTAATCAACATATTGATTTATAAAACACTGAAATAAAGCGGCTGCATTTTACCACTTTCAAAAGTACTTTTAAGGGTAAAACTTACTTCAGTCTATAGATTCTCTAATTCTTCAAGAAAACAAATCGTATTCTGCTGTGAGGGCTTGCAGATGATAATTTTACTGTTTCTTTAACTTGCAAGTTACAAAGAGATGTTACCTGTATAGTTCTATCAGCCATATATTTGAAATTTGGCTTCAAATGACACCTGGCTCTTTTCAATAATTTGATTGGTGAATTGTTATAATAACAGTTTTCAGGACAGTTGATGGAAGTTATAATTTAACAGTTGGAAACAGTTTAAAATCTTACTGTTAAGAAACTGCTAAACAGGCAGTGAACTGGTCAAAAACTGTTACAAAACTACTATTAAACTGGTATAGTAATAGCAGTTCTTTTTGGTAAGGGCTATGATAAATAAGGCTTTGAGAAGCATGAAAATCACCCTGTGGTAAACTGAAAAAAGGAGGCCTATTGGGTGGCACATATATATCGGCGGGGGGGGGGCACTTGGCCTGTTTATGGTACAAGGGTGAGGCCCAGACCTCGAAACCCTATACCTATATATATTGCAAGCCAGCTATGGCAAAAACCATACTCCGTTGTCCAAAAAGATGGCTAAAAACATACCCCTATATCAGAAAAGATGGCTAAAAACATACCCCTTTAGTAACACCCATGGCAAAAAGCATACCCCTTTATAAGTAAACATGGCAAAAATATACCCTTTAAATAATTTTAAACCCTGTTGTAAGCAGATTAGATTTTCAGGACCCATTGTTAGAGTGAGCTAAAAATATACCCTGTTGCGAGCATCCAGGGCTGATATATGTACCCCATTGCAAGCAGGGACCCTGGAAATTCATATACCGGCAGCACATATGTGTAACCACATTGGATAGCAGGTGCCCCCGGGCACTGTGCAGCACAATTTTGCAGGTGTGCTCAGCGTATGGTTGTGCTGGGTATATAGTCAATCTGTGCAGTGCCTCCTTGGTTTATAGTGTAATCCTGTGCAGTGCCACCCTGCCTCAAATAGTAGCGCCGTCATGACTAAGTAAGTAAGTCATTCTACATAGCATCACTATGCTATTAAAGTAACAAAGTTTGACACTGCTGAATAACTTCATAAATATACTGGTGATGCCATCTGGCAATGTGATATCACGAAACAGCTGTAACATGTCGATTTGTACAGTGCCATCCTCGGGGGGGGGGTTATTTCACTAAATGTTGGGTAGGGTTGTGTGGCCCGGTTCTAAAAACCGGATCCTCTTATTTTTTCATGCCAAGAAACTGTTTTGCTTAACTTTTGCTTGCTAAAAACACGATTGTTAAATTGTGTGTATTGGTAAAACTTGCTTGCTAAAAATGAAAAACTATCTTAAGTGAGAGCCAGCTTTTTTTTCAATCATCCAGATTCCTCTGGTGTGTTCATATTATATGTACAAGAGGGTGATGCTTAGATCCTGATTCATCGTTAGATAGCAACATCAATTCCCAAGTAATGAACAAGCAAAGTCTCAACTCAAGCGGATACAAGCTCAGACTTCTTTTTAGGGGTCAAGTACATAGCACTGTGCAACAAACACATACAATTTTGTTATCTGGCGCAATGTCATTAATATCAGATGAGTTCTCATAATGCGGTAATTGCACAGGTTTTCTAAGCCATAACGACTTGTGCAAGATAACTATTTTAGATCTAATGGTGCTGCATATGATTACAATCTGAACCACGATGGTGCTGCACAGAATGGCTAATCAGCACAGTCTTGCGCTGCACAGCCTGCAAAATTGTGTTGCAAAGTATGGTTCCAAAATAAAGCTACACCCATTGAAAGGAGAAATATTAAACCTATAATGACACCATGTCAAAAGCACCTAGCTATAGGGCTGAATGTATAGCCCATCGTAAACAGTGACCCTGAAAAACAAATCCCTATAACCACTTTCAATTAACAATGCCTCTCTGTGAAACAATCCATTTCGTTAGCTAAACATTTTATTTTCTTCATTTGTTAGCTTATACATACTTGCTACAGAATAAAATCTACAAGATATCATAACAATGAAATTTTTATTATTGAGCTGTGGGGAGAGGGATACTATCATGCAGTTGTACGTGTTTTATTATTTGCTTCTATTACTTTAAGATCTCGTCTGAGGAAATGCTTTAGCTGCAAATTATGGAAACTGGAGAAACAAAATCCACAAGTGCAACTCTTTTGAATTCAAATATAGTATCACAAACTGGCATAGACTCAATAGCTGATAATATTAGTATGGATAATACACAGATTAAGAGACCTGAAGATTCATGTGAATCAGACTCTTATGATAAAGACAAGGTGGATGACCTGTGTAAACAATCTGAAAATCTTGAATTGAAAAGTGACATGTCTGAAAACAAAGCAACATGCTGGGATTCAGTTCAAGAAAATGATGACAGTTACACAGATACGGAAGGTATATTTGAGCACAGATATTGATGTATAATGTATTCTTGTATTGATTGTAAAAGGATTTTTTTACTGATAAAATGATTTAAGCCAAGAGTAAAATTATATTCAAAAATTTACTAATTTTAGAACTGACATTAAACTCTCAACTTAACATCATATTTACTTATTAAACTATACTTTTCCAGATGATTTTGGACCAAGTGGAGAAGAGTCTGACATAGAAGACAACGATGACAGTATTACAGGTGCTGTTAAATATTAAACGTGATATGTATATTGTTAACATACTTACTAAATAAATAAAATTGCTTTAAACCAAGACATGCAGTAAACATAGGGAGTTACTGCATGAGCATTTCTCAGTAGATGTGTTTGTATTTCTAATGCAGTACTTTTGATGAAGTTTGTTTATTGTTATATTTACTTAAAATGACATTGTCATAGAATTCTTGGCAGATTCTATAGTTTTACTTAATTATATGCATCTTTGTTTTTTTTCATATTAAGGTCATTTTGTGCGCCGTCGCATGTCAAATCCTGTGTTACCTGATACAGTAACTGTCTTAGAATCAGATAATGGTGGTAAAGTGTATTTGGTGGGAACAGCTCACTTCAGTAAAGAAAGCCAGGAAGACGTTGCACAGGTTGGTATACAGTGACCTTGCAAAATGATTGAATAGTGTAAACTACCCCAAGGGTGACAGCCAGAAAAATTAAGAATGCATGTCTCTAATTAAAAAGGGGTTATTTTTTGAGTGGTTAGACTGGACACTCTGAAAATGGTTTGGATGCTATAATTTAAAAGGGTGTGGTCTCAAAGATTAAGATGGTTCTTGGGGCTGTACCATTAAAATTAAAATTTATCAGGGAGGATGCATCTGAAATTGTTTTGTCCCAGTAATTGGAATCTTTAAACCCTTGTAATCACCTCTAGTAATTTAAATTTTCTTCTGCACCCCCTTATATTAATGTAATTTAAACCACCCTACCCCCGTAATTGGATTATCAAAGAAAACATATAAAAAGTCAAGAAGTATAGTGTGTTCACACATTCAAAGTAACTTACTGGTGTAACAGATGTCTATTCGTGATGGATACAATATGCTGCTAAATGTCTGTTTGTAGGGCCCAATATGTGGTAAACTTCTGATATAAATATTCTGTAATTCAAAAACATTGAAAATGTGCTAACTGAGTGTTTATTATAATTAGCTGACAGGATCAAAGAAACTTACACGCAAAGTGATATTAAAATAACACTGAATATAAATAAAACATTGGACAGACAAAGTTCCAGTAGTAATAGCGGTCGTCCAAGGTGTTGTACATTTTGTGCACAAAAAAAAGATAAACAAAATATTTATTCAATTATTTTCTAATTCAGAATAAATTAATGTTCAAAGATAATTGGCACTGTCAACATTTCTTTCTTGATTTACAGGTCATTCAAGCGGTGCAGCCAGATGTTGTTATGGTTGAATTGTGCAGCAGTCGTATAAATATTTTACAATTAGATGAACAAACTTTATTGGAGGAGGCAAAAGATATCAACCTAGGCAAGATCCGCACAGCTATAAAACAGGTCAGCTAAAGGATTGGTCAAAATTGATATAAATAAATTAAAGGTTTTTGGTTCTTAATTTTTTTTGTGAAAAAGTTAGCACAGAAAAGGCAAAATGCACATCGAAGTATTTGAAAGTGTATATATACATATATATATTTATTTTAGAAATATGAGCTTTGTATATTTCGACATCTGAAAATTGGGATGGTGGCAGCTTATGTACAGCTTGTTATTTTAATGCAATGGAAAATAACTCATCCCATTATTTTTCAATAATTAGGGGACAGATTAATACGTATTGTGTTATATTCATCTAGTATTCAGAAACAACAAAGCGAAGCCATCTATTTATGTGCATTTAGAATGGCTATTGAGATAAGCCTACTTTAAACATGTAAATAAAATTTTGAATACATTTTTGAATATCAGTGTATATAAGAATCCATTTTGTGAATTGAGGTGTATATAAGAACCCATTTTTATGAATTGAGATCCTTTTACCAACCGTTGTCAAAAATAGACGATTCAGGTGCCAGTTATGGCTATTGTAGTCTGTTAAAGTTAGGCTTTAATCCATTTTAAATCCAAAGATTCTCAGTCTTATAATGTCCTAGTGTTGTAACTTCAGTGGACTTACTAGTATATCATGAACATGGTGGTAATGAAGAGAGCACTCTTTAATTTCAGGGTGGTCTTATTCAAGGAGTTATGCACCTACTGTTGCTGAGTATGTCAGCTCATATCACCAAGCAGCTGGGCATGGCACCAGGAGGGGAGTTCAGAACAGCTTTCAGAGAGGTGATTTTTATTCTAATTTATTGCAGTTACATCTTTTTTGTTTACCATACTTTTAAACTATACTGGTAGATTATGAGCCATGTCTGCACTCAGTAAAGTTAGCATATCTGTTTTATTGGTAGATTTATAACAATTACGATAGCGTTAAGTGCAAACAACATAAAGCATTTGTTACAGCATTGTACCTGTGTATGTGAGTATATTATGTAAGTCTGTATTGTCTTTGTAGGCACGTAAAGTTCCAGGTTGTTCTGTTCACCTTGGTGATCGTCCTATCCAAGTGACATTAAGGCGTGCAATAGGTTCACTTTCAACTTGGCAGAAAATAAGATTGGCATGGTTCATGATAATGAATAAGGAACCAATCAGGTAATCTCAGTAATCTGTGGATTGATACCACTATTGAAATGACAAAATATTAAACATAATGCTGGTTTACAAAGCATCTGAATACTCTTCATGTCATTTTAGGAGGTTTTTGTAATGCCAATGCTTGTACATGCAGGTTTAAAGGCTAAATTTTATGCTAGTTTGAAACTTCAATATGCCCATTTTGATTACAGTAAAGAGGATGTAGAAAAGTGCAAACAGAAGGATTTACTGGAAGAAATGCTGGCTGAAATGACTGGAGAATTTCCTGCTTTGAGCCGAGTCTTCGTACATGAACGAGATCTATATCTAACCAACTCAATGAGACTCGCAACACAAACTGTTAAACAACAGGAAAATGAGGAAGGTAGTTAGAATTATAAACTGTTACACATTTTTTTTTCATATGTGACAGTACGTAATGAGATAAAGTAATGGTATTATTATAATTTATTTATTTTAGCAGTGTAAACCAAGACTTAACAGCAAGTTAAACAGAAATTAATTTTGAATGTATACAGGCTGTACTTGTATATTATACTAATAAATCAAATGAATGAAAATGAAACTCAGTAGTATTGCCTCTGTTAAGATTACTCCCTAATGCTTATATGCAGAAAGTCATGTTTCTGCACATGTATCTAGAATTTGATTTTAATACATTACTGTCAGTATCATTTTACTTAAATGTGTTATTTCATATTTTATGTGTGCAGTGATAGTTGGTGTATAGGATATTGTCATTGCAATTTTGTTATTTCAGGTTTTGTGCCTCCAGTAGTAGTTGGTGTGGTGGGTATTGGACATGCAACAGGAATTAAAGAACATTGGAATGATCAAGAGATATGTATAAAAGAAATCATGCAGTAAGTTGAATGGACGCTGGATAATTTCTGCTGTCTGCTTGCAACAAGTTCAACAAAGACTTTTTTATTTTTTCCACTTTCTGCTTTAGCTAAGATGCTAGTTTGGGATTCTAAGAAGAAATCTTGATTCAATTTTTAAACTAATTGCTGTTCAAAAGATGCCGTTTACATCAAAAACTTAATGTGAGCAAAAATGTACCTATTTAGGATCTTTTAAACCGTTCCACAAAGAGTATGGTGATGGATTTTTTTTACATTTTAAAGAAATGGTAATATGTCTCAAGATTGTAAACAATGAACTTGATATATTTTGCATACTTGGATATTGTTAATCCTTTTTATGCCCATCCGCCATAGTGGAATGGGCATATTCTCGTAGTGTATGTGGCGTCGGCGTATGTACCCTTTTCTTTACGTTGCTATAATGGCTTCAGCTTTCGTCAGATCATCTTTGTATTTGGTACAGGGTAAGTACAGGTCAAAGCGGAGGCCTGATATAATTTTGACCTCAATTACTTACAAGATGGACGATTCAAACGTGGTTCTAGGAAGGCCATAGAATTGTGGGTCGCCTAGGCTAGGTGACATTTTAAAATGACCTTGAGAAGTAGGTCAAATGCCGAAACGATTCTTGGACATTTTTTGTC
>JAOXYB010031876.1:0-14522 GCA_028565635.1 Phoronis ovalis
TGGTTTCCCTCAAGCAAGATAACAAATGCGGTAATAGGTTGGTTTATAGTATAGTTTTATTGAAATATATTTAAAAATGGTTGTGCATAGGAACTCTTCCCAGATCTCTAGTGTGTACTGGCAACACTTCAGTATTAATTTTCTTTAGCCAACTACTGTTTTATGCTCAAACTATACCAGAATTGCTGTTATAACTGCTGCGTTTCAGAAAAGAACTGTGTTACATCTGGAGTGTTAAACTGGCAATGTTGACACAACTTGGTCTTGCTCAGGGAAGAGACAAAGTGACCATATTGATTTTTGTTGCAACCTACATTCTTATTGGTACACGAACATTGCTTGCTTCATTTGTGTTCCCAGCTATATCAATCTTTCAAATTATGGAAATAAACATATATCGAAGATTCCTTGGAGGCTTTCAGCTAATGGCTGAGGTGAATGTCTTACTCATGCGTCTTCAGGTAAGATGATCTCTTGTTGCTGCTTATAATATACTTTGTTTTGAACTCTGAATATGTCCTAATTTCTAGCAGGGCATCATCACTCGCAGTTTCAACTGCTGCTTGCATATATTAATTTATTGTACAGTGATATGTATATATATAGAACATATTCTCTACCATTTTAGTGCACTTCTGTAACACTCATGGTGTAGTATGTGCTCTTTTTTAATAAATTAAACAAAATATTTAGTCTCTAGATGTTTTGTCCGAACCAGTTGTGAAAAATATTGATGTTCTTTTTGACTGAACCGACACTAGTTCACGAGCATATTAGTGCACATTCAGATAGGATTCCCTTTGATTTAATTGTCATTTTCTTCCATACTGAACAGTTGGCCTGCCAATTTTGTGTAAATTGAAACTAACATAGTGTGACAATGCCTCGAGTTGTATGGATTCTAGTTTCTTTTCCAGGGATACGTTATTTGATAGTATTTGTGCGATTAATAAATTCTTTTTTTGACTTATGTTTAAGTTCACAGTTGATTCTACTGTAAACCTGCCAATCATGGCTGTTCCAGCCTTCACCTTAATACTACACATGCAAACCAGCATACATTAAAATTATAACAACTTTCCAAAATTAAAAATAAGTGTTATATTTAATTTAGTTATGTTGATATGTATATTACAGTATAATACATTTACTCAATAATTTCTTTTTCTACAATTTTGTTTCCCAATTTTTAGTCAGATAAAGCCTTCATATTATGGTGTAATTGAAGCAGGAAGTAGGGGCTAAATCAATTGATGTAGTACCCACGAGAAGACTATTGCAAAGTCTTGTGATGATGTATTTTGTCTCGTGTGGGTTTCAGTTGTCAGAGTAGGTTTACTGCATTTGTGTCTCATGTTTAGTCTTTGTCGTGTAAACATTCGGAATCCAGAAACAGTTGAAGACAAGGTGCCTAATTCAATATTTCCCATGTTAAACCTTGTACTTTTTTCAATGCTGTTTAATATTGGGTTGTTTTTTTTACTTCCTTTTTTTATTGTTCCTTATATTTGAATTTGTTACTTATTTTTTTCTTGTTTATCATATAGATGAGGTTAAGCAGTGTTTGTTGGATTGTGTGCTAGTTATTAATATAAATCCTATTATGCTCTTATGTTCTTAATTAAATAAGGGTATTTCCAAAAATGAAATTACTGTTTTTTTAACATTTTTATGCCATTTTTGCACCATTTCTTTAAGTTCAATTTTATTAAAAATATTATAATACTACAAACTATAAATATTTTTAATGGTATATACTTCTAGTGCAATACATCATATAATACTTTTGTATCCAGTTTTAACAGGCAGCATTTTTGAAAGTAGCAATGCTGAACATGGTTACATCTATTCTAATTCTGTGTCTCTAATATGAAATGTGCCCAAGCATATCTTTGATGCATTTTGTATGGACAATAGGCATATCTTTGATATAGTTTGGATGGGGTGTGCTACAAAGCATAGGTGTCCGGTCTCCCATTGTGAACTTGAGACTTGCTAGTAGCTCATTTTCTAGTATTGTTTACAGCTCAAAGATTTTGCCGTATGCTACCAAAGAGGGTAAACTTTTCTGACCCCTACCAAAATTGTCCAATTATTGTATATTTAATTAACAAAAATTTCAAAACACAATAAAAACTATATTCATTTTTTGCTTTTCCTCACACACTTTTGACCAGATCTTAAAACGTATATACCTTTGCTATACCACAAAAACCATAAAAGATGCTCCATTCCATACCAAAATTCATTAGAAAAACTATAGCAGTGAACTAGACTTTCATAAATTCTCAAAGGGACTTCTATAAATTCTGCTTTTTCCTCTCCATTCTTCATTGGAACAAATATAATTCTGCAACAGTAACTGCAGTATCCGGCTATGTATACATTTAAGGTGGAACGAACCTGCTCCTTAATAAAATCTGTTAGACTTTTCACAACATACTTGTTATACATTAGAATATATGTAAACAAATTTGATTTCGACAATAGATATGTAAATATGTTGGGATGATTGTCAGTCAATACCTCAAAGCCATGAGGTATATTCTTAAAATTTGCATACGACTTTACTATTCATTATGTCAGTACATTATTATATAACAGTATTAAAGCATTATAAATAGCCTGAGAAAAGTAAAGACAAGACACATCCAGCTAGAACTTGTGAACTTTGAAATGTATTTTGACCAGAACATTGAAATTATTATGGATGTCATAGTTAATGCCTCATAGGGTTAGGGTGAGAAAGTGAAATCTTTATAAATTGATAACTTCATAGTCAAGATGCACCGAAACTTCATGAAGCAACTTCAGTAGATGTTCGATAGCAAATCGTTACTAGCCGCTACAAAAGCAAAGAAAAACCATCAGAAGAATTAAGACTTTTAAACAACAATTGTGGAGGAAACTAGGAGACGAATATCAAGATGAACAATATCAAGAAGACCAAGCAATGTTCTGATTTATAAGATAGTTACAGACGTTTTAATATATAAAGGACTTCATCATAAACAATCTACATATATATTTCCTTGTTCTAAATTTCAAAATTGTAATACATTCAAATATAAAGGGGGTTGTCTGTAAACATATTCATTGTATTTTCTTAACACTTCTAATCTAAACGAAATAAAATTAGACACAACATCCTGACAATACTATTTTAATTTTTATTAGCTAACTTACTGTGTCATACTCTAACAATTGAACCTTGAAAGCTAGAGGGAAGAGACCGATAGATTTAAGAAATTTGCATGCTTTTGCAATCTTGCATTTTGCTCTGCATCTACCTAATTCTCTATCTACCTTTTCTAGCATGTCCTACATACAGTACACTTATTTTATTATCTTCTTTCAAAATAACTTCACTAATTTAATAACATGCACACCATAATCTAGTAGTACTTTATAAGATGTCCTTGTTTTGCTGTGCTTGAGCACCAGACTTGATAACACATTAAAGGCACATTTATTTTCAGACGAGAAGTTGGTGTTATCCATCAAATTCGTTATTTGAATTCAACCAATCATGCCTTTGATTTTCCTGGGCACAAGTATTTGGCAGTCAGTGTAGTTGTAGTGTATATTCTCTTGGGAAACAACATGGAAGGATATGTAATATTTCCAGTGTTAGGTCTTCTAAATTGCCTGAGACGGGCTGTCTTGAAATATATGCCATATGCTGTTCAGTTTGGAGGTGAATGTTTGGCCGCTGTTGCCAGACTAGAGGTTAGTCCAGTCTCAATTAACCATCCGTTAGTGTTCCGTACCTTCTCAACTAACGTCTGGGCTTAACCATAGTCAGTTTTTGTTATATTCCTTCAACTTAACAAGAGCAAAATAATTACGTCATTAATCTTTTGCCAACCGAGATGAGCCTTATGTATGATCCATCATCGCCTACCATGTCTCCCACCATGTCTATTCTATTTCTGAATAGAATTCTGAATAAGTATAGCCGGGGAGCTTGTTTTTTTGCGTAGCAGACTATAGATAAACTCTGGCAGGATACATTGTGTGTGATTGAACCCGTACCTGCTTAGTCCACTGTTATGCCTATTATTGTAAACTGCAATTTGATTGGTGTCAAGATTTCGTGTCATTCTATATAGAAATAAAAGGATTGTTGTTCTTTTGCTTTTTGAGATAATAACAAAAATTGATTATGGTTAAGCCCAGATGTTAGTTGAAAAGATACGGAACACAAACGGATGGATGGATTTATTCAGACTGAGTTTAGTTATGATATCTGTGTCTTTGATCGTACAAAGTATGAAAGAGAAGAATATGTTTCCTTTTAGCAAACAAGGTAAGCTTGTATTAGTGTAGAAAGTTTGAATGATGTATATTATGCTACAAGATGATTCAAGGATACTATTCTGTAATGTTATTCAAAACTTTGACTAGTTGAATGAAGTTGGTTACAAGTATTTAAGGTGTTTCCCTGTGATAATTTCTTCCTGCGGGTCTGGATTAAAATGGGGCTTCGCTATCATCGTATAAAATAGATAGTTGATAATCTTGAATGCTTAGTTTATATTCATTACAGTCGGTCAGAAGTATAGTGAAATATTGCAGGGTTATTCATGAAATAGGAGCTAGATATAGGTGGTTTAGGTCTGTTCAGAAATTGCTTTCTGCTATGTCTACTAATTGTTTTTTAACTGGCTTTTCAAGGTGTTGGTTCAAGCACATTCAAATGTTCTATTTAATTAGTTCTAAGTATTATGCCTATGACTACACAATAGTACTGGGTATAGTGTCGTCCTGCTGTTGTCGCCGTCTGAAGTACTTTCTCTCGCAATAACAGTTTTATGAATTATCTAAAACTAATCTGTTTCACCTGTTAGGAAAATTCTGAACTTACTCGAGACTCGCAACTCTGAACTGACACCTACAAAGAGGCAAAATAAATGAAATTAACATGAATCGTACATACGAATACTGTTTGTAATTTATGTTGCAATTAATTTAAAATGTTTATTTTTGCACTGCTTTTGATGTTTAACTTACACCGTAACATAACAAATTGAATTTATGCTCGAGTTTATACCTACGATTATCGATTTAGCTTACATGTAGGAAATCCGTGACAGGAGAAATCCACCCTAAGCGGGATAGGTACAAGTAATGTGAAGAGTACTGGTGATCAGAAGTTAATCGTACAGAGTATCATCGACCTTGTAGGTTCAGTTCCAAATCTTGTTAACTATACTGCATATTCACTAGCTAGTTCGTTTTACAATTGCTATTATTTACTGAATTTACCTTAAAGTTATTGAGAAACATTTCGTAATTTGTACTGGGGTTCTTGTAAATGGGTTCTTGCATGCTGAATATTCAGTATATAAATATGGCTGCATATCAATGTGGAGGTCAAAGGTTGTAGCCTGATATCTCAGCAGGAAAGAAGAGGAGTAAGTAGGTATGTAAAATATGGCTGTTTGACTTTCTCGTGATCGAGAGGAACATCATACTAAGTCATGCGGCGGAAAGACAAAGCTTTGACTGGACAATTTAGGCTAGGTGGGATTTTAGAATGACCTTATAAAATAAATCAATATCCGATCCAATTGTTGACGTTACTGTTAACCGATACTTTGCTTTACATATGTAACAATTAAAGGGACTACTTCAAAAATTGCGCTACCTAGCTACAAATTGGAGCTACAAGCCACATACAAGCCACAATGTGATGTGATCCTATCCTAGGGATATGATGAGAATCTGGCAATACATATGTCTTGTTGTATATAGCATAAACTATATGCTATGTTAGCAATGAATATGTGTGTGAATCTTAAAATGTACATTTAGTGATTATTTTATCTGTTCAAATCATTCCAGGAAACAAATTGATTATTTGATGAAAACGTGTGTGCTGCGAGCCATTAACCTCTGCATAGATTATTATGGTCATAAAGTCATGATCCTTATAACCATTGCGACTGTTAGCTTCTCGACTCCACGCTTCTCGCCAGAATTCATCTTCCCAACCATTATGTTTCTTTACTATGTGAGGAGAACTGTTCTAAAATTTGTTCCAAAATCAGTAGAGGCACTGGGAGAATTATCGATCAGCTTTCTGAGATTTCAGGTAATCCAAATGTATTACAGCGTGTAAGCAGGCATTTGAGAGAAAACCAATACTATAGTCAGTCGAAACTTGAAAGTTCCTGTTGAAAGATTAAAGCTTAATGTATTAGTCAATAGCCAATCAGTTGCTTTTGCATTAAAATGTATTTGGACTAGGCTAGATTAATGTGATGGGCTAGTTTACGGTTGGACAGCAAGTTGTACATTGTGATATTTTTTCTTTTCTGTTTTTTTAATGTACCAATGGTTTCAAGCTAAGTAATAATTGCAGTATTTCACATTTTCGCAATTAAACCCATTTTTTAGCCCACATATCCACAATATATAGAATTATTATTATGTTATAAATAAACCTTATTTCTGAACAGTATTTTATGATTAATAATTTTAATTTTTTTTAACAAATTATTTCGAGATCTGGACTTTGAGCGCCATCGGAAATGCTCCTCCACCATAGTCTTGACTGGTTTTATTCAATTATTTTATCTCTGACTTTTTGTACTTTCGTATCTAAGGTGACTATAGATAGGATTAGCACCTTAGTGCACTTGATAGTCATCAACATGTGTTAGATAGCAGTTCTGGCTGCCTCTTTGCCGACGGTGACTAAATGTTGCCACATAATTTAAGTCCTATTACCATATTATGCACTTGGAGATACAAATTTTGAAGTCAAAACACCATTCAGTGAATACATTAAATATTGTCATCACTATTCTTTATGCGACATAAGTAGAACAACAAGCAACTATTATTTGATAATTGAATACTATTTTGGGTTTGCACGATGCATATTAATAAATAGAGTCAATTTTTTAGTCTCATCATTTATTACCTAGTACCGTATGAGTTGAGGGTTTAGGGCTAAAGCTACTGCTAATCCTGAATTCATCGACAGAGTAGCTTGATGAATACGGTAAAAATTCTCAAATCCGTACATTAAAAAAATTATTATTTTTATTTTTTGGGATGTATGAAATTTGGGAAATACAAAATTCTCCAAAAATATGGGTGTATGAATTCTCGGAATAATAAATGCATAAAGCGGGTGTATGAATATGGGAATTCCGGAAAAATATATTTTGATATTTGTTTGTCGATGATCGTAAATCAGGGTCAAACACTGCCAGTACGGCATTGCGAGAAATCGACGTAAATAGAATCCGATCAATCAATGACAGAAATAGTAGAATGCCTATGGCGTTATTAAATAATATCCATTTTTCAATGCTTGATGTATCAAATAACGGACAAATTGTGATAGCATGCAAAGTACCTGGCTTCTAGCGGCTGATCTGGCATGCTTTCTGGCGTTTTTAAAACTTAGTGTTTGCTATGGGGTAATACTTTGCTAACTGCCTCTTCTGGAATAAACATGAGGTAGACTAAGCAGGACACCCTTAAAAAAATGTTGCCGCTATTGCCAGCCAACCCACGAAAAAAGGTGCCGTCCTAAAAATGTTTTTTTTTTCTTTTTAGAAAAATTTTTTTTGGGCTCTAAAATTGTTCTCGATCAAAATCTCCTGTGATCAGTCATTTCCTGAAACATTCGTTGTAAATTCATATCTAGTAAAAAACCCATCTGATCAATGAATGACAGCATGTCACTTACAGCCAATCACAGTGCGAAAGTTGGCTAGGCTACGGGTTAGCCACCAAAAAAACATGTGAGTCATCAACATGAGGTATGCTTGAAATAGACCCTCGAACACTTATGTGATAGAATTATCAAGTAAAGAGTTTTAAATCAATAAATTTTAAATAATTCTTTTTATTTTGAACTGCATTAATTATTAATACAATTGGTCTAACTAGATCTAAAAGAATATTATGACTTAAACACGTTTATGCCTGACCAGAAGCTGAGATTTAATTTATGGTGGATGCCGGTCCAGAACTGTCGCCAAAAAAGTCATGGTTCTCAGCCGTGATTGGCTGTTTTTTATGAATAAGAGACAATAATTAGCGCCAACCTGAACAGAAGTTGTATTTTGGACACACTTCCGACAACGTATAGATTTAAGTTCTGTATCAGCGTTCATAAAATACAAAATAGTGACGGAAATTAGATTTTGTATGAATTTGAGAAACTGCAAAGCATCCATGAAAAACTAGGTGAACGAATCTAGAGAAACACCAAATTCTCAATTAATGGGGGTGTACGAATTTCAGAAATTATAAAATCTGAAAAAGGGTGTGTGTACGAATAATGGAGGTGTACGAATTGAGAATTTTTACCGTATTTAAGTTAAATATATTTTTTTGTATATAGTACAGTTGGTAATTTAAAGTACACCACTTAGAAAGCATTCAATGTGTGTTGAATGAATGGAATGATGTTTCTCATAGCGTGTGTGCTGCTAAAAAATTTCCTGTCTTAGTTCATAACATTCGCCTTTTTTTTTTTAATGCTCATAAAAATGCACTGTCATCATTGCTGTCCCACAATGTTTTACACAATCACTAAATATATACCCAAATTTCAAGTTGATGTCATTTTTAACTCAAACTAAACTGTATTAGCAGAGTAATTGGTTGATATGTGAACTTTTTGTGGGTCCACCAAAATGCACAAATGAGAACTAACAAATATGGAGGTATGGATACAAGAGTGGATTGGAATTAGACAATGAACGTATACGGGCATTTTCGACATATCAAGTTTACTTATATGATTGGAATACATGTGTGCGTCTGAAGCGCTCGCTTTTATACTGGAAATCCAATTGAGGGGAGATAGGTTAAATGACACACTACTTTATTCAGGAAAGAATGCACCATCTGGTGAGTTGTGAGTTTCTATGGTTGTTGTTTTTCTTATACGGGCTCATATTTTCTGCCAACTAATGTGATTTAGTGAACTTCAGGTATAGATGATTGATTTGAGAAAACATGTTCAACACAATTTTTTGAACCTTTATAGCGAAATTAACTGGGACCCCATATTTAACAATCCAGTAACTGTACTTAACTTGGCTAACATTACATTGAAAATTATATATGTTAATTAAATTAATTATTATTATGAATTTATTCAAGTACTTGTGGCCATTGGCCTATTGTGCAGCATATAACAACCACTACAATATCAAATACAAGTGACATACACATGAGTCAATATCTACAGAGCTTTGGCTCTTCTTAAATGTCAAAAACACATATTTTTCTATAAGATTCTGTATACAAACTTTTGCAAGATAATAAATTATACATTTTTTCTGGAGTAGGATGATTTATGTAGTATATGTACTGGCAACAATGGGATCCTTAACTCGTTATAATAATCACACTAACAAAAATAAAATTCTGTTTCAACCTCAAATGCATTGCATATTACACATAATCTCTGTTTTCCTATATTATTATACCTGCCAGTTTCGATGCTTAAACAATGTGATGAGCAGCATAGTCTAGACAGAACCACTCTGTAAACACACACTCTTATATTTTGAAGATATGTCTCATATTCAATTGTCTGTTTAATATGACAAAATACATCTAGTTTAGGCATCTCATGAATATCTGTGTTGCAGTTCAATGTCTAGTAAGTGTTGTTTTAAAGAACATAAGAACCTTCTTTCATCCCCTACACCTTGTGCATTCCATACATGGGCAAATCCTATGTTACATAGTAATTTCTTCACACTTAAAGCCTAATAATTCTTATTACTATTCACAAGGCCACCTGTTGATTATAACATGCACGGATGTATCTGTCATCGTTAGCTTAAAGTAATTTAAGCCAATACTTCAAATTTTTTGTCGTTCTAACAGAAATTAATCTAAATCTACTGAGTTCTACCTGCACAGCAACACAGGTGTGCTACGACTAACCTTTAAAATACATCTACAAAATTTGTTATGTACAGCTTCAATCTATGTTTAGGCACTTGTTAAAGCTTCCATGTTCAAACACAATTTTTTGAACATTTATAGCGAAATTAATTGTACCCAAAATTAACAATCCAATAAAACTACTTAACTTGGCTAACATTAAGTTGAAAATTATGTGTGGTTAATTGAACTAATTTAAGCTTTTGTGTGGATTACTTTATAGCCTCATCACCAAAAAGGCTGATTTTCCCTGGATCACATAATATCATGTCATGCATATGTCAGACAGTTCTACTGTGAAAGACTGAGCATAGGTAGAGCATAACATAAATAAAACTTGGATACATCTATACATTTTCCCATTAAATGGCTTATCTTGATTGCTGTATATGTTTGCTGTTTAAGTTACAATGTATATTATATAATTTTAGTTTTGGCACAGTACACTTGTCATTTAATGATCTGGGAAATTAGAAGACAAATTTTTAATTTCATCTTGGACAATTACGTATTAATAATAGCGAAATAGTTATTATTTGAACTAAAATTACTATATACACTGCAGATATCTTTGAACACAAGTACAAGTTGGAATAACTTTTACACTTTCTGTAAAAATGGACACCAAATTTCATATGAAATTCAAACATATTTGCAAGTACTATCCTACCACTGTCAATTCTGTATATTAGACATTCTGTTTCTTTCTTTGGTTACATAGTTGTATCTTTTAGTTTATTCGAAGTCTTTTTGTATGTAAATTAAATTTTATTTACCATGTCATTGTTTTGTACTAATATGTTTGAAGGTAGCACTATTACCAATTATGCTTTCACCATGTAGTGAATTAATCTTTAGGATCACCAAGTTTACGATCATTGGAGATTTTCATACTTAAACTCTTGCATGTGTCAAGCAGTTTTGTCCCATATTCATTTCTACCCACAACTCTGTTGTCCTCAGAATAGTTTTGTATAATTTGAAAAGGAGAATTAGATCTATAAAAAAATACCAAGTTATAATTGTAATAACTAAATCTGAATCCAATAAAAAAAGCTATAATTATATTAATGTGATATACTTTAATTAATCACAAGATCAAATTTTTTACATAATGCATTCACAGACAGCAACAGCAGGGCTTTCATTAAGTGAAGGCCTTTAGATTCTATAGTAAGAAATAGAAATGGTGCAAATGAGCGATAAAGTGATGATTTTATTTAAATTTAGCAAAATAAACATCTAATAATTTGTCTTTAAAGATCATTATATGTCACTCTATTAAATAGAAAATATGAAAAAATATGACAATACTAGTGAGTACCTTTACAGACCATACAGCGTGTGAGTGTTATCTGACATCCTTCTTGTTTGCTGATAATCAACCAATAAAACTGCTTTTTATAGTAAAGATGTGGCATATACAGCGTCAGTCTGAATAAGTCCAAACGTTGGTGTTCTATGCCTGCTCAACTAATATCTGGGCTTAACCATAGTCAATTTTCATTTATTATCTCGAAAAACACGATAATTCCTTTATTTATTTATAAAGTGCCACAGAAATTCTAGACACCAATCAAATTGCAGCTTACTAGAAAAACTTCGGAAGACGTAATAAGTAGACATCTAGTGAAATCCCTAGCAAAACAGGTGTCACACAACAAGTGATGGCTAATCTCTCATTGGTCAATAGTTTCACGATATTTTATTCGTTAAATTATAATATATAATGGAAATTGATTATGGTTAAGCCCAAACGTTAGTTGAGTAGGCACGGAATACTAACTGATTGATGTATTCAGACTGATACAGCATTTGATTGGTTAGTAGCGATGAGGCCTTAAACATTTTGTAGCAATTTTTTAGGCACAATATCATATTCTTTCATAATTTGGTAATATATTTTTAATGCCTTGTACAAAATTCATCTATAGAAACTTTCCTTGTGCACAGAAACCCATATTTTGCTATGTTGCTGAATGCAAAAAAATGAAATGTCGCTGCTGTCATTGCAAGCATTTGATGTTAGCATTATACTTGGTTGCTTTAAAATATAATCTAATAGGCTTCGTAGGGTTATCATGAATAACGGTGTGCACAGCTAGATGCATATTACTTTTCTGTTTTTCTTGTGGTGGTAAGTGATTACCAGCATGCTGGCAACTCTGCTCCCTAAAAAAATTATTTTTGAATTTACTGTATTTGTTAGAGTACTTTAATTTTTTTTGTTTCACAGGAGGGAAGCCAAGATCATTCGTCAGACGAAGCGTGTTGCTGGTCCTTGTCTAGTTTTGACATTGTTTCAGTCACGCTTGATACAATTCATGATTGTTGCATTTATGGTGATAACTGGTTTTCCAGTTCGTGCAGAAAATATCTTCTCAATGTCAGGTTTTTTGTGGTTGATCAGCTTCCTAGCATATTACTATTACTCAGGCACGTACACACTAAGTGAAGCTAGGGTATCTCAGCATCGTGTTGAGGTACTTATTTATCCGTTTTATTTAAAATTTAATAGTTTTCCGTTAATTATCTGTAGTGTTTTTTGTGAGACATTAAAATGCTTCCCTTTTCAAATTGCAAAACACTATTTCCAACATGTAATATTTCATTACCGTTTTCAGTGAGGTTCGACCCCCGTGATATTGATATTTGTTACATTATAAATAGCAAAGTCAAGTTAATACCATGATACCAGAAGATGGTACTTTGTTGCAAACAGTAGTAATATTATATAGTTTAAAGTTTAAACATATACCACAGCTATTTTTATGTTTGTTAAGTTTAGATTATAAATAACATAAATGTGGTACAACATTACAGTATTGATTGCTATAAAGGACTATCAGAGTGACATTATATGGTCCATATACTCTCTGTTAACTGGGGAGTTGTAATAGGTTAGGATATGGTTAATGTGAAAGGAAAGACTGAGTTAGTTGTGATGGAGGTTATGATTAACTTTGTTATTGTAGCTCAGTAGTTGTTTCTTATTAGAGATTGTCTCTCTGGTTATAGTTAAACCTCCAAATTAAAGTGTGCCATGCTAGATTTAAATTTTACAAACTTTGTCTAGTAATTGTTGTAAAAGTACTGTAGTACCTATATCAGAGCTAAAGGTAAGTGGGAACATGACTTCATTTATGTTCATAGAGCCTTTCATAATAAGCGGAGCATGTCAGTAATGTGCATGTAGAAGTTTGGATTCAACAATTTTTTTGTTCAGCAGGTTGCATTGAAATAATTTCAGACATAGGATCAGCTGTAAAATATTCTATTTATCTGAAGAGAATCCTTAATTAAGGAAGGATTGTATAACCTTGTAAACTGACATGTTGTGGGATGAAAAAAGTACCACTCTACACATACTCATGAAATGGGGCTTCCATTAATGGAAGTGGCTTTATTCAGATAACTACTGAACGTAACAAATGACGCTCTGCTTGTTATGTTTAGTTCTGTTTGAGAGTAAGACGGTCTGCAGTATGCTAGGAAAAGCAAGGTAGATAATTTTTTAGAAACCTACTTTAAGTAGCAGGTGAAATAGTGTAATCTTAGCTTTTCCTTGTACAAGGATATGTCGATCACATGATACAGTTAGTATTAAATTCATAGTCTCTTTGTTGCTGTTGTTACGTGGGGTAAGAAATATTTTTTTGCATTAAATCTTTCTTAATATGTACTACTTACTGTGTATATTGTGTCAGATACTTGTATTTCGCTACTTTTTTCATTTTTTTTTACTGTTTTAAACAGTCACGGTAAAAATAATTATTAAATAATCTTGACAAAGTCTCATATTCTGTTTAACAAAATATCTTTATAGTTTTTTCTAAAAAAAATCCTAATGTTATAGTTAGTAAGTGAAAGTGAATGGAAATAATGAAGGAGTTCAGCTAGATTTTTAAATTTCAGAGATTTTTACTGTTGGACGAGGTAGAAAATAGTAACACTGATACTGATTCTAAAACAAATGGTGTATCAACCGATGAAAAACACACAAAAGAGTTTAAAAAGACGAGTAATGAGAAGATTAACAAACAAGCCAAAGAGGATGGTGTTCTGGTGCCATTATTATCTGAAAAAGAGGCTGCGAGTGATCACCCATACCTGCCACTGACAAGTTGTAAAGTATTGATGAATAATGTCACAGCTTCCTGGGAAAAGGTTAACACCACAAATATTTGTTTTCACTATCGATATATGATCAATATTGAAATAAAAAAGAGCAAATAATTGAAATTTTTTTTTAGATATTTAACAAATCTTGCACAGAAATGTAGTACCAGTTTGCAGCATATTAAAGCCCTTTTTATGCCCATCACTATATAATAGTGAATGGTAAGTACAGGTCAAAGCGCAGGTCTGATATAATATTGACCCCGATTACTTCCAAGATGGCCGATTGGTGTTTGTACCCGAAAGTGCACCTTACGTTGCGAACATCTCGGGGAAAGATGAAGCTTGACTTGACGATTCGAAGGTGGATTCACGTAGGCCATGGATTAGTGGGGAGTAGTAGGCCAGGTGACATTTCAAAATGACCTTGAGAAGTAGGTCAAATGTCGATACGAATCTTCGACAATTTTTGT
>JAOXYB010031887.1:4410-14522 GCA_028565635.1 Phoronis ovalis
TATGTGAGCTGTACATGCAATTTGTGAACTTACATTGTAATAAATATATTCTAAAATATATACTTACTAAAATTAATGTATTAGACTAATTTTAGAGAAGTTATGTATCTGTAACTGATTCTGTGAACACATCATGCTCACTACAATAGACATCAAATCATACACAGTTGACAACCTATAATAGATGTATAATTTGGCAATACAGTATTTGTAAAGGTTATACCTGAAGCTCCTGCTGTATGATCAAATTCTGGTCCTGTGCCTGTTGATGGTGTACTACTGTTATGTCTCACCCAGTCATAATCATCATCAACATCATTACGGTATCCACAAATTGTGTCATCTTCAAAGGTGCATAGCTCATTGGGAAGGGATGCTAAAATGATGAAATAGAAAATGTTGATTTATTTTTCAGTGAAAAGGGACTATGTTGAAAAACATTTCTAGTGGAGAGCATCTTTATACTTACAAGAATCTCATAAACTTGCAAGTAATTATAAATAACCAATAAAATACTCCGTAAATGGCAATACTGTCACAAGTGTCATTTAGCCAATCATTAGTAGTTTACACCACTTTGTATGTAAAGAGAAAGGTAGGCAACAAGAATTCAGCTATTTTCATAAGGTTAGAATGAGGCATAAAGATTGATAACAAAACTGTGCCCCAATTTTTGGTAGCACTGCAATGTAACTTATTATAATGCACACTATAGATGTTGTATAAAGCATGCAAACGTGTTAAAACGTAAATGAACTCTCTGAAAATAAATTAAAATCTGACTAATTAACTTACGTATTGTATCATTTTGCATTGCTGATTCACCACATGTCAGATAAACTGTGGAGTTACAGTTACTAGTTATTCCAAAGTAACAGGAATTCAGGTCATTTTCACTGCCTGCACAATTAATTTCATAACCAGTTGTAATTAAGCTACCATTAGCACTTTGACTCATAGATACTGCCTTCACATTAACACCATTTACTATGCTGAAAATAAAAAGGCAATATTACGAAATAATTTCAATTTTAAATAAAAATATATCATGACCTATTACATGCGGCACAAATAGGATATGGAAAAAAACACAAATAAAACTAATCACAAATTTTTTTTAAAATAACCATTAAACATTCATAGACAGATCTGACCTTTTTCAGACAATTAGACAGAAACTTTCACAACCAACTGAGGAACTCTGCGCAGTCTGGTACATGTATAACAATAATAATGTAATATTATAATTACTACTAAATAAATACAAACCACAAAAAACCTTTAATACATTACAATCACACTTATAGCTTGTATTTGTTTTGTAGGTATGGCACTGTAGTGTAATTGTCTATGACTAACACTGGTATTCTCTCTATCTGTCTTGGAATTTCATTTTTTTTTTCCTTTATCAATATGAACATAATTATTAAATACTACCTGTTTCCTAACATGGAACAAGTCAATTGAGCAGCAACATAATTTATTGAACCACAAACTGGATGCCAACTGTTGTTGTGAAACACTTCAATAATTCCTTCACTTTCTGATCCTCCAGAATGCATGCGGACTCCAAGAGCTACATGTAGATATAAATTTATGATCATGATATAATGTTTAGTACATGAGAAGCCCGTAAGTGTGTTTAATCAAATTCTCTACCTGTTGCTTAAAACTGAAATCACAAAGCAAGATTAATTTAACACCCTACTGACAATGTCACATTATCACATTTTGGCATTATACCAACAGATATCAAAGGTGAGCAGATTAAATGCATCAATTTTACTTGAAACTGTACATAAAAAGGTAGTAAAGGCTCAGCTTCTACTTTTTGCCACAGAATCTTAAGGAATTGTTGTTTTTATGAAATAAATAAAAAAACTAAATCAGCAATCAAATTAACTGTAGCACCACAGCTGTTTACTGGGACAATTCTAAGATGTTACTATGAGAAGTATGTTTGGGTGTTTCCAATTGAAAATGAGGAACAAGTAAACAGCCACAGTGCTGTACTGAATTCAATTGTAATCAATGTCTTCATCTAAAACTTCATTTTAAATTTGAACGGAACTATGAAGTATTCTGAAAAAAAGTATTTCTGCTGTAGAATTTGTCATTTCTGTTACAGATTAAGGAGAAACAGAAATGCAGGAATTTAATTTTTCACTACAGAATTGTACAGCGACTAAAATATACATAGACTCAGTAGTCAACTTTCTTACTGGATACAAATTCTGAGGTTCTATGATACAGTATCAAAATTATCCTGCAAAGAGGATGGAGAAAAACAAACAGTTCCCAATAATTGTTCCTTACTGTAAAAATAACGAAAGGAATTAAAACATAACTTACCCCTAACGGGTTGTTTGAAACATTCCACACCAGCTCTTCTAACACTTGAGCAGTAATAATTGCTGGTATCCACATAACTACAATCTGCTAAACTACTCTCATAACCCAGACAGTCAATCGGATTCCATTTAACACTGACAGAACTGCTACCATATGCAGAATTATATTTGGCTTTGCCTCGCCTGTTTATAAAAATAAAATGGCTATAATCTCTTTTATATGCCTACAAAACTAACACTTGGTGTTGGTGTAACAATTAGAATTATACTAAAATGGAGTGAATTAATCTAAATAGTACCTGAATCCCATCATTTTACAGACAACTGTAGCATCTTTATCATCCCATGTGTTATCACATAATCCATACCACTGCTCTTGATAATACATTTCAACATTTCCTGAGGTTTGTGAGTACCTGCCACTCAAGCGAACTTTTATTCCATTTACCTCTGGTGACTCTGGTGGTGGTCCTATAATGAAGCTTATATTATTATAAAGCACATAATTTGCATAATAATTAATATCGTGTTTATACAAATATGCACCTTTTTAATCATAAACAACTCAGTTATAACAATTATAACCAAGTATTACACCATTATTACTAAATTTTATTTGTTATAAAAAGGCTTAACACACAGCGAAAATTCGGTATTTTAAGATTGCTTGTTATTTGCTACTTTTAGTCTTTTCAAGAAAATTCTTTTTCTCCAAATTTGGACACAGGCAACAGACATACTTTTACCGGGCTTTGAAATATCAAAAAATGTTTACATGTGAAGATAATTGATAGAATTTATTTGCAACTAATCCTAATGTTATCAAATACACAAAATATCATTTAGTTATGATTATGATTATATTACCTTTTCCCTATTTATATACAATAGTGTTCCAAACAAATAGTAAACCTTTCCCACATGTCATTATAGTATGCAACTTACTAGTATGTGTATAAATCCAGTCTGCAAAGTAATTCACTCGAGCCCAAACTGAAAAATCTGAGTTACCGCAACCTCCTCTATGCCAGCTTGTGACTCCAACGAGGACCCACCTATTGAACTGGTCCTGACATACCAAAGGACCACCACTGTCACCCTAATTAAAACAAAACAAATAACTACAGTCTAGCAAATGTTAATTATGCTACAAAAAAGTGGTTGTTAACAGCACATATCTCTGTGAAATCCATAGCACTTTTCTGCTGTTGCAGTATCATATATTTTGCTTACATACATTTTAAGGATCTGGTAGGCCTACAAATGTAAAAACATGTTGAAGAACAGTTAGAAGCAAAACATCTAATAAGCTATCACAGTATAGACAAAAAAAACATGTAAACATGTCTGAATAGAATAGTAGTGACTATACTTACAGGACACATGTCAAGGAGGCCAGATTGGTAACCAGCACAAATCATTCTTGGTGTCACTGAATTCACATTTGAATAGTAATCTATGCACTCATTTTGATCAACTAAACGTATCTTTGTTTCTTGTAGACGTGGAGGTGTACCATCTGCAAAAGGCATTCACATACTACAGCACAGGTAAAACAGAAAAAATTCAGGAAATGCTACTACTATCTGTTCCTTAACTTTACATATTAAAGATGGTCTTTTGTTATAATTTAATGAAAAGTGAAAATCCTCTAATACAGTCAATACCAAAAGTGAGTACAAAATAATAAACACTAAACAATTTAAAGTTGCTCCAAACAAAATTGCCAAACAAGCAGTTTGCATTGCAGACACCTACCTAACTCTCACAGCATATCCAGGTCGAATAAAACTGACCTATGTTCTGGCCTCTGTTTACCTCCTAACTTAAAACAATATTTTTATGCAACAGTTTTTAAGATAAAACAGCTTGTCAATTGGGACAAATAAATGTCATAATTTGGAATCAGCAATTGACCCAATTTTCAAAATACCACGTAGCCTTTAACACCAACTGTGGCATTCAAAAATCCACCATCAAATCATTCAAGCAATGCTTCGCCTTTCCAGCTATAGATGTACCATATGACGTACCAACTCAGGAACAAATGCATGGCTACCATTCGGCCATATTGGAATTGACCCAAGTTAATATCAAATTTGACCAGTTATTGCATTTTGAACTTTTCTCACATGTACTTAAAATGAAGCTAATCTGATAAAAACTTAAGATATGTTATCGCAAGATAAAGGCAAAATGTTATGCACAAAGACAATGATAACAATTAACAACTCTGCAGACTATATCCCATTCACTATGTGAGATGGGCAAAAAACATAATGAAGTTTCGGTTCAACATCTGACCCACTTTTCATAGCCTTATACACCTGCCTGCATTCATATGACCGCCTTGAAATCACCCAGATAATGCTCTAGACTTTCAGGCCATAGGTCTACCATGAAGGGGGATCTAAGCATTATTTACTACAAGGACAACAATGTGCATACATACTACATGACTATATGCCTGTTCGCACTATGCATGTGTGAAGGGCAGGAAAATTCGGGTACACTTTCCCATACATTCCTCAGATGCTGTATACCAGTTAAGTTACAAGAATGTAACTTGGCCAATGGATAAGGTAGTTTTGTACAAATTTCTACTAAAAGCAATGATGGGAGATAACCTAAAACATGGGGAAACTACCACCCTGACAGAGGACTTGACAGCTAAGTGCAAGTGGCACTTTACAGCAAATTATTAGATAATGTCCACACATATGCACATCAACGATATATGTACATGTTTCCAATACTGAACAGACTTTTTATGAACTTTCATCCTAATCATGATTTCCTGAATTTAAAACTTTTAGATACTTACAGCGCCAACGTCCAAACCCAGATGCTGCACAAAAAGCTGTTGTGGGAAATTCCTGTCCAGCACCAGCTAAACACACAGGCAGTATATAATCATTATACACCAAGGGCTGTTCCAGTTCAAGTAATGCCATGTCATAATCAATGGTTCTACTGCTGTATGATGCATGACCTACAACTTTTTTCACATTCACTACAACTGCAGTTGGGTCTGAACCATCCGTGTAAATTGTGCCCGCAGTAACAGTGAAAGCAGAAGGGTTATTTTCGTATCTAAAAAATTCATGCCATGGTAACATTATTGTTTGGCATTACTGTTTCTTATGGACTACAACAAAATGATACCAAACAACCTTTAAAGAACAATTTGTTACATAGTCAATCCCCATACTTGTTACTAAATGTTGCTACTAGCAACCTAATACTTTACATCTACTAATCAAATATCTTCATTAATTAATTGTCATGATAAGAATATATAATTAATTTTGTAAATTATCCTTAATTCAGGAGAATTTATCTGTGGAATCAAAAGGTCCCTGTTAGTGACCTTTTAGTCAGAGAAAGTCAACACTAATTTAAGAGCTTACCTATCAACACAGTGAGCTGCAGTGAGTACCCAGTTGTTGTTGATGATGGAACCTCCACATTGCTGTCTTCCATATATACGAAGCATAATTTGCCAGGGCCATGCACCAAGTTTAGCATGACGTCCACCATATATAAATGTATCAGCAAACGTAAGATTTGGGGAGCGGATACCACACTCCTCTACAAAAAAAAACAAATTTATTACCTTTATAAACAGATTATGTGTATCAGTATTAAATAATTTGAGAGCCTTTATCTGAAATTAACAGTAAAATCATATTATAACGAAACGTTTTTTATTTATCATTAAATTATACGATTCTTTTTGGGATGTTTTATCAAACAAGGCATTATAAAGTTCAAATTACTTTAAATTTACAACAACCATTATTATATGTAATAGAAAATGAAAATGTGTTCATCACTTCACAGAGAATACGTGACATGAAATCTTATAAATATACAAATTACAAAAATAAAACAATGCTTAAATTAAAAGCTTGCCTTCAAGATTACATGTGATACCAATAAGTTGACCACTATCACAGCGAGAACTGAAACAAAATCAAACATGCCTAAATGTAAATCTGGCTATAGTACTAACTTTAATTGTACTCTATGTAAGCGGACAAGTAGCAACTATTCCCTTGAACAGCAAGTGCTACTGAATCAAGCTTCAAATGATATTATTACTCAGATGTTTATGCAGAATATGGCTTCTAATTTTTTAATGGCAAATTGTACTTCAAGTAAGTAATATTTTATATAGCATGTTTAAGAAGAAGACATATTATAGAGGAAACAAAGGGAAATGATGACAAAATAGTTTTCATACCTGGTGGTGATACGGTCATGCAAGTACCCACTTGGTTCAACCGAGTTTCCATTAGACACTATATAGGAGTTGTACAGTCCTGTATCATTATAATATGTAACTGTTTGCAAATACCTGAAAAAATTAAACATTTTTTACTTTTTGTGCAATCCTTATAATGATCATGTGTATACTGCTGCACTTTGAAAATTTGTATTACTATTTTTTCATTTGGACACATATTATGTCTAGTACATAAAATTAACTAAATTATAATTATGTGCTATGAGAAGATAACAAAAGCTCTACTTGTAACATTTTAATGTTTCGTAAGTTCCAGCTAGAGTTTACTTCTTAGAACATTCAATAACTGAGTGCCAAATCAAGAAAAAATAGATAAGTTATCAAATGCAAAGCAAATCAATATTTATTTTAGTAAGTTTGAAAAAATACTATCATACCCTAGACCAAGTGATTTGCAAGTTAAATTTCCAAGATCTTCTGTTAACCTATTGTCATAGCAAATTGGCAACCACTGGCCCTGAAAATTGACTTCCACCATTGTGTTATGTTCTATTGGATAGCGAACTACAAAACAGATAAAAACACTATACTCAATGCTCAAATTGGCAAAACAAGAATCAATGTTTAATATTTCATTTATCATTATATGTGTTCTTCACACATATATTGTAAAATGCCACATAGCTAATTTATGTCTAGTTTCAAATGAATGCCGCTTGAAAAGTGGTAAAACACATTACCATACTGTACCTGCCAGATCACTATATGTCATGAATATTATAGTGCTGTTTAGCTTATATTTTCTAGCAAATGAGTCCAGCCAACTTATGCACAAATATGTGTACATACTTTAATTTACATATTAAAATTAAATGTGTGGTTCCCAGCAAACTGAACATACGCACTGGCCACCTCTACAATTTTTGCAACTTGTTGTAAAAGTACTGACATTACTTGGGATATTTAGTTACAAAACACTTCACCTCAGATAATTAAAATCCAAAGCTTTATAAACAAGTAAAAATTGTAAAAGTATCTACTTAATTGTCAGTTGATAAAAATGGCTGCCGTTTACTTGTTAAGTACAGCACCATCTAGTGGTAAAATATGTCATTGTTGCCAGGTTCTCTAGCTGATTTCTCTCATGGAGCTAATAATTTATAAGATTAATTCAGGAAAACATGTTTTTTTAGCAAAAAATTGCAGGAATCCCAACTTTAAGACATCTTTATCAATGAATCTGGTTTGCTTTAGGTTAGATTGCTGAAATGTTGCATATTTTTTCCATTACATATAGCATATGTATAAATTATAAAAATGCATATAATACCACAATTGTGTTCATCTGAATCATCTGGACAGTCATTCACCCCATCACATCTAGCAGAGGCACTCACACAGGAATAGTCTTGGCACACAAATTGGCCTGGGCTGCAGTTTTCTATAATTGAAAGAAATACGGTTATGCCAGTCATATAAATATTATAGTAGAGGTTACATGCACATTTATTCTCCTACTTTTAGCATGCATTTGAACATATGTAAATGAACATATTTTACATCATTCTCTTCTTATATATATATATTAGCTGCATTTAAGCATTATACAGACTAATTGCATTTCCTGTTTGTCCTAGTGCATATTGTTATCATCTTTTTTGCATTTTGGCTTACTACATACTAAACTTTTTTTCATGTATTTTTATAATAAACAACTTGTACACTTGGCTATAAAATTATACATGACTAATGCATATTATTATCATCTTTTTCATCTTTATTAAACTTTCTTCATGTACATTTTTTTGTATATCCATAAGTTACATGCATTGTGCTTGTTTGGTACTGCACTCACTTGAATATGTAAATAATTAACACATTGTGATCTTGAAATAACTGTAATTTCAAGAATTTTTTAATAGTCTACATAAACAGTTTATATATTAAAGACTAATTCAAGCAACTACTGGTTGATAAGCAATTCAAATCAAACCTGAAAAATAAATAATAACCCTATCTGAGCCACAATTTGTGGTCTACTTTTTAATCTGCTGTTTAATTCTTTATTATAACATGAAGGTTAGGTTCATGGGTTTCACTTAATTATAAAATGTCCCAAAAAGCATTTAACTATGCGAATGAAATAGAAACATGTAACAGAATATGCCTATAACAGCAAATAGCCACAAATTACAAAATATATATTTCCTCGGCAATCTTGTTCATATACAAGAATTGCGAATTTTTTTCTGAGAGAATTTTCTGTACTATTTTCTTCCATGTAATGAATTGTCCAGTAGTTCACTGGATATTAACAGTATTTCAAAGATGTAGCCTTTTCTGTATAACATGGTATTTCTAGATCACATATCAAACACTAAGTTTGCTTTTGCATGGAGATATTGCTCATACACTATCTTAATTTTATGAACCGGTAGGCCATAAAAACAACAGATTAATAGTATTTACCCAAATATTACAAGAACTATTTAAAATCAGCTCGCCAAATTAATGGATATGATTTTTAATTAAATTTTGTTTATCGTAGCAAAGCATTGTGTTTACATGTTATTAAAATTTTTGTTATAATTCAATTCAAAATCATTCACGCTATTTCGTGCCACTCTGTATATACTAACCGCATCCCATTTCATCTGTTCCATTTATGCAGTCTTGTTGTCCATCACAAACCCATTCTGGTAGAATACAAGTTATGCCATCAGCACAGCGGGTTTTACCAGTAGGACAAGCTGAAATACAAAAGGGAAATATTACAAGTTAAGGCTTGGTATATTTATAATAATGACATTTTCCCCTCTTAATAGTTTATTGATGACATTACAAAATACAGTCACTTGCTGGCAAACTTGCAAGGGGCTTTTATACTGTAAAAAGTTAGAGATTTCAGTTATTCTCCTTAGCTTAAACAAGACAAGCGAAAAAGTTGAGTCATTCTTTGAAAGATCAGTTCAAAATTCACTGGATATATATTATAAATAACTTAATACCTCTATATGCTAAGCAGGCTAAACACAAAAACAAATTTTTTGTATTAACACTGCCAAAACAGAATTCAGTGCAACCAATTTAAGAGTTGCAATACATTTTAAAGCTATACTGTGGCAAATAGTAATGGAAAGTTATTTATTATAATTTTTGGATTTATTTCTTTTATTAATTAATACTATGAAGTTACAATTTTAAATAAAAGATATCAAAAATGAATACATACGACAGTTTGTTTCATCATCTCCATTGGGACAATTAAAATTTTGATCACATCTTAAATTATTACTGATACACTCTCCAGTGCTGCATCTAAAGTCACCATAATTTGTACAATCTAAAGTAAAAAAAAAGAGTTATATTTGAGTACGTGTACTATATAATAAACACCCATCAAAGGATACAATAGACTCTTCTCATGCATGGCTATTCCAGTCTCCCCCCTTAATATTACATGTGCAAACCAAGCATACATTCAATAGGAATTATAACAAACTTATCAAAAT
>JAOXYB010031909.1:0-14517 GCA_028565635.1 Phoronis ovalis
TTTAAAAAAAAGGAAATATTTGCAATATGTTTTCTATACAAATAATTCATCGTTGTGAGCCCCGACATCGTGGTGCCGCCATTTTTATCCTTTTACTATCAACTGCATTACTAATATCACATAAATTATGCTCATCTGGGACTACAAACCCCGTAACTCAACATAGATGTTTTGAGGCCACTTTTTTGGGCTAATTTTGCGTCCTCGTGCGGCGCGACACCTGGCGAGCGTTAGCATTGCTACTGACGTCAGAAGGCGCAATTCGGTTACATAAATGTCTTGAATTACACAAAGAAATTAGAGAAATAAATAACTCACTGCTTTATTGCTGTCTCCTAAAACTTTAGTACTTTTTATAAACATCGGGTTCGGAGGCTGAAAACAAATTTAAACTTGCAAAATTGAAATAAGTCAGTTGGACGTCGGGTTTGGCTCCAAATTTTGCCACCTGTCATATGATCTTAACGCAAATTTGGATGAATCAGTCGATAATTAATGTTTTAAGAAGAATGCTCACATATGCAACAAAACCGTGGGTTGCATTATTAGCTGGAAAGTAAAATTTATAAGATTTTGTAGTTAACCAGGACTTATGCAATCCGAGTTGTACATCGACTGATTGGCGCCAATATAATTATAAAACCTAGCTAGTCTGCAAAAACTTACCAGATTTTCGTCGTTGATCTTCGTGTTTTTCAACTGACTAGCTAATTCTATCTCCTTGAAGGGTTGTGTAGTCATTGGTGAGTGAGCAGAAAGCATTTTTATAAAAATTAAACTAAAATATTGCTAAAACAAGACAAAAAGATCCTATTGTAGAATGTGTGGTGAATAGAGTGAGGGAAAATTTTAGCGGCCAAATACAATAATCATAAATCGCGGGAATAGGTGTGCTGACCAATCAGTAGCGATGGATCAGTTGATTCTTAGCGTGGGAAGTGTCAAGCAGTAAGTATTTTAGTATATTTTAAAACAAAAAAATATTATTACAAATCAGTTTAGAAAGAATTCAGCTAATCATGTCATATTTTTGTTAAAGTTAAATAATTTCTTCTTAATAATAGCAAAATGAAATCATTCGGAAACTTATTAGGCAACAATGCCCCTATCAATTTTCGACTCATTCGTATAGTGAGTCTATTGCATACTCGCTGCGCATGTGCCAGTTTCTAGCAAAAACTGACAAGAGAGGGGGCGAGTGTGAGTCTATCGAAAAGTGATCCTGGTGTAAAATTATAGCACTTTCTATAAAGCATTACTTCCTTTAACTGCTGTTTTCATATTTAAAATATGGATACATTTTTTTAAAGCGTCTCTTTACTGTTTTATTTGTTTGACTCAAAATGTACGTGGAAGAATATACTGAGCTTTTGCTAGCTTATCGACTGCCTTGTAACCGTGACAACGAATAGCGCAAGGATACTAATACACAGAACTATTTATTTATTTACATGATTTCAGTCTGTATACTATCTCGTTTAAGTTTACTTAATTATGTTTAAAAAGAGTTTGTTTCTTGAAAAAATACATTAGTTATAACTACCTATCAAATGTAGTGGAATACAATAAACTACTAAGTAACTATTTTATTCAATTTCCCCGCAATGTTACAGCTTCAAAGGGTAGTAAACTGGTATAAACAACCTCCATGTTGAATTGACCAATGCATTGTACTATACACACGTTTCGAGACATAAATTGATGTAAAAATATGACAGACAGTATTAAACAAGTAGACGAACACTTATTAAGGAGACTACATGCCCAATATGCTGGTGGAAAGTTATATAAAGGTGTGTTTACATTTTAAACGTAAAAACTAGAGTATCATGTTTAAAATTATATTTTTGCAGGCAGCTTTCCAATTTTAAAGGTCATTTCTTACTCTTTGTTGACCTTAGTTATAGAATAGTGATAAAGACGTTGGGTGACTAAAAGAGGTAGGAGCTATTGTACAGCTGTTCCAGATTCATTATTCCAAAATAACATACTGGATTTAAATGTTTATTTTATTTTTTAGGCCAGACCACCACTGCAGCAACTGCTTCAATTCCCACTAGTTATCAAACAGTAGTCACTAGCAATGTAGACAAGAAAGGGTTTGGAATGCAGAGTAAAAGATTTAACTATGAATTAGGAGCAGTAAGTATGAGAAATGAATGGTTAGATAACAAATGAATTATAAAAATATCAAGTAAAAAATTGCTTTAGGTCCCAGGCATTGATGCCAATGATATACAGTTTGTAATGCGGGAGTCAAATAAAAGCCCGGCCCTTAAGGACCCGGGAAATAGCAGGGTATAGCAGGGCAAGTAACAGGGGATTACATCGATCCAGGCAATCCCCACACTGTGGGGGAGTACCAGGGATGTCAAGCAGTCCCTACACTGTGGGGGAGTACCAGGGATGTTTCATGCTCGGAAAACAGAGCCAGGATCTTAACCAGGGCTGTTCACAAATACAGCGGGAGATGACAGGGCATGCTACAGATGTGTTACCTTAGTTTCCCACCTAGCAGATGCATATATTGGATGAAATCACAAACTAGTGCTTTTAAAACTTGTAGTTAGAATTTTTCAATTAGGTGTTTTTAAAGCCCAAGAAGATCTTGGCACCAATAGACTGTGTCAACTCTCCAAATCATCCAGATATATTGAAAAGAGTGTTGGAAAAAGAAAATTCCCTAGTTGACACTTTCCCATTTCAATGATAAGCCATGCTGCATACCTATATAGTTTATTTCACGACACTCGTTGGAGAAGAGTTAATACAGTTTGAACATCTCTTTACACATTACCAACAAAGCAATACCAGCATCATGCAGTCTCTATGTGCGCTGGTTAAACCCTATGTAGCAATATGATCTTTGAACAAATGATGTTTTAAAATTTGCACCTCTATTCTTGGGTTTAAATTTTATACTATCTGGTCCTAGGATTTACAGAACGTAATATAAATAATGTTAGTGACTCATGGATACGAATAGTTTAATGTGTGTATCATTTCAGGATGACAAACCTAGTCCAGCTACATATGTAGGACACTCACATTTTGAACAGTCTAAACCATCATTTGGGAAAAAAGGCACAGGAGGATTTGCATCCAAGGTATCAAAATTAGGATAATACTTTGTCAGTGTAACAGAAAGCTTGGAGGAAGAGAGAGTATATTACTTCAACAGCTATATGCATTTATTTCTGTCAGGTCTGGTACAATTAATACTTAGCTGGTCCAATGTGAAGAGGTTCTAATAAATGTTTTTTGGATGTCTCACATTGTATTTTTTGTCTGTATAGTTTTTAGTTAGTTTTAAATTTATAAATATTTGTACATTTTGATTTTTTGTAGTCGAGAAGAAGCAGTAAAACACAATTGAACCATTGTCCCGGTGCTGGAAAATATGCGCTACCAAGTTTACTGCAATCACGACAAGATTTTAACAAAGCAAATGCAACAGGGTCATTTGCTGCACCAATAGCTAAAAATTTAGAAAGACCTGGACAACCAGCACCTAATGCATATCAGGTAAGGGCACTCTGACAGTCGTAGTAGGCTAGGTTTAGAAATGATAATGCTCAAATTCATTTAGTGCAGCAGTGTTGAGTAAAGATAAAGGAAATGCAAAATAGTATTATTTGAAAACAGAAATAATGTAGCCAAGGAACCAATGACATTAAGAGATAACAAGCTCCATTAACACAGTATGTCGAGTTGATGGCTATGTTTGAAGCATTAATGTGTACCATGATTTTTCTCTGCTAAATAGTTCTGTAACAGAATCTTTGATCTATGATGGAGCTTATGTCCAGAACACAGTTTATAAAAATGCAGGAAAAACGCTATGTGTGTATATAACCACTTCACTCACATTAAATTTAGCTATAATTATTATTTCAGCCTGATAAAGCAAAACCCATAGTAGGAAAACAGAATAATGTAGTTGCCAATGCGGCCTTTAAATCTGCATCCAAAAGAGATTTTATGAACATGAAGGATGCTCTATCAAAACCCACACCATGTAAGTAAAATTTACTATTAGTGATATCATAATAAAATGGCACATAATAATAATGTTTAATACTCTAACAAAATCCAAGTATTGTAATCAGTTTCAAGTAATTCAAAGTGTAATTCCCCACCTTCACCAGGATGCCATGACGTTGCATTGGAAGCTTTGAATATTTGCCTGCAGATTAGACTTATAACTTTGATATACCATGTAGTAATTATAATACAGTAGATTATATATAGGTATAATGTCATAAATCTATTATAGAAAATTAGTGCGACAAACTAGAGATCTTTTATTTCAATTTGTACATAGTGCAATAGTTGTCAATTTATTTTTCTATAGGGCATTACACTCCAAGTGATCTGCCGACAAAAGCAGAAACAAAAGCCCCAATCTCTAGTTTTAAATCAAAATCAAAAAGACAAGACTGGAAAACAACAGATGTAAGTTTATATTATAGTATAGTAAACCACTCCCAGAATTTTACACGCATCACTTGTATTAATATATTATTCTAAAAATATGTTATTTAATGACATTTTGTTGGCTAGATACTAAACTGATGATATAGATGTCTTGTTATCTGCTGTTATAAAGGTTTATGCATATGTTCTAGTATGCTGCTTTCTACACTAGATGTCTCTAGCCATTGTACCTTCTGAACAAATCCTAATACAAAATGCAGTGGCGGATCCAGGATTTTCCTGAAGGGGGCTTCGAAAAAAGGCATTTGATGGCGAGTGCGAAGTGAAACTAAGGGGTCCGGGGGGTATGTTCCCTCGGAAAATTTGTGAATATTTGGCACGTTTTCCTGCAATCTGGTGCATTCAGAGACCCTTTTTCCATGACGCTCTGCGCTCCTTTTTATACATTTAAACATAAATTATTGAGAAGGGGGGGCTCGCCTTCCACGCCCGCCCGTAAATCCGCCACTGCAAAATGCATATTGTTGCATGTGAAAACAAGTGATATTTCAGCCCCCTATATCAGTGCAAGCATTTTGTAAAATTACTTATTGTCAGTAATGTTTCACATTGCTTCCTTATATCATTCATAAAAAATCAGGATACCTGAGTTGTTTCTATTGTACTTAAGAATTCTATTAATGAATAATTGTTTCTTGAAAAATTAACCTTTTTGCATTATACTACTTTCCATACACTAAGGTTTTTATTTTCATTAAAATATATAAAATTTCAGAACCCTGGTCCAGGTACATATAAACCTTGGGAAGAGATTGAACCAGCTCTGAGAACAGTATTTCTGTAAGTATATTGCACATTATACATTATGTACACGTTTATTTTCAGTTTCTATATATTTAAGCTTGCTTTGGTTTTGTTGCCATTTAGTTGGAAGTGGTTAACTATTGTTACTTTTCAACAATTGACTGTCACCAGCTGCATGCTAGATTCTAATTTTGCTTATCAACCCTAGCAGGATTGATCATTTACACTAGTTTTATCTGGTCATCATAGTATTTTATTGATCCACCCTAATATTTTTTAAATGAATTAACTGTGACATTTTACAGTTATCGGTCCAATAATATGATTTAGTAAATTGGATTTTTTCTTACAATTTTCATTTATTTTGCAGTCGCAAACATTATCTTTGTATATCTGCCCCTGCCATGCCTTTACCAGCTCCAATACCCAATCCTGGTCCAGGTGCCTATGAATTAAGAGATTATGAAGGACCAGCAAAGCACTATATGTCAAGTTCGGCATTTGTCTCCAGTACAAGTCGGTGGACAGGGAATGTGGATGGAGATGCACAAGTCAAACCTGGACCAGGTAAGTTAATACATATAACAGACTGTTTGCTTGCACTTGGTGGACCACAGTCACATGCCTCAATATTTCCCATCATTCCATATTGTATGAATGAAGTACTGCCTCATTGCTTGTTTATAAAATGTTGCATGTTGGGAATGTTTATGTTTGCAAGCAGCAGCTCCACAAGATTATGCAAATAATCTGTTATGTAATTCTCCATGAAAATTGATTAAGTTTAATCAAAATTTTTGAAGTAATCACATCATCATCATTCCTGGCACTGAGATGTAATAAATAGTGATGATGTCAAAAAGATTGATTGAAGCAATTTTTTATCTAATCTAATAATATTTGAATATATAATGTTGCTTACTCAAGCTGAATATTTTGTAGGAACTAAAAATTTATGAAATTAAATAAATCATGTTGCTTGCCCTATAGCTCCATGAAGTCTGTGTTTATAAAAGTTATGATCAAAATAGTATCTCTTGATAAATAATGTGGCTCCGATCAAAATAATAATACTGACTACTGAGTAGTCAATATTAATATTTTATGATTCCATCACACTGTTATTTAATGTGTAAATTAGCTAGTAAAATAACGAGGAGCGTATATTTAAAGGTGGTTTAAGTGGAAATATATTCAAATATATTATATAGAAGTAAGTAAATGTCAAATAGAAATCATGTACCTCACTAACTCTTTGAATATTTTTGTTTGTTACCAATTGCAATAGTTCTCAAGGAAAATGTTCAGTGATAAGCATTATATGCTAGCAATTTATTAGCAAAGAGTAGTTATAAAACACAAAATATATAAAGAATATTAGCTGGCTATTAACTTACTGATAATATTCTGTAAACATTTTTTGTCATTATTATTGCCGGTGATACATGAATTTTTGATGTTGAAGGTACACTACACGTTTTGGACCTTGATTTAGTTTAAACATCAGACTGAGAGGCTATAATATAATGGTGTTTTCCTCAAGTTCTTTTTATTTTAGAAGTAACAACACATTTACACAATGCTAATCAATTAAAAAATATATGTAATTTGTACCGTATAATGTTTCATCTGATATTAAACTATTAGTTAGAAATTATAATATTTCATATAAAGTTGAGTGTCTTTCAAAAGTTCATCCAGTTTCAGTTTATACATTAATCATTAATATTATTATGCATTAAATACTAATCTAATTATTAACACTGCTGACAACATTAGTCAATTTATGGATTTTAACTTAATTAGCAACCCATTTGCTTTTGTATCAGTGTATTACTGGAGTTTTAAATCACGGAAATTGTTGATTTGCTTATTCCCTTGTCTGAAGATCTGATTTTCTAATTTTTTTGCCTAGTAAGTGTTAAAAAACTAGTACTATTGTACAAATTCAAATTAACAGTAATTTTATTTGCTCAATATAAAATTTTCTAAACTTTTGTGTTATTTCCATGTTCAATATTATTGTAATTCACTCAAATATATAGTTCCTTAGTTTGTTTCATGTCTTTCTAAATTATGAAAAAAGGTAACTGGAAAATGTGCTTAAAGTAGAAACTAATTTTTTCCAAGCAAAATGTGAGGATTTATGTAATATTATATTGCTTTAATCCGTTCATCATTTCATTTTGGTTTGAGAACATGCTTGCATTTTGGCCTTAAGTTTTTTTAAAGAATAGATCTTACTGTAGGTTATTACATCTAGAAAAATCAACATGTTCAGTATAATATTAGCAAAGTGTTTGTTAAGATTTTGAAATAGTGTGTAAATGTTAGCAAGAGGTTGGGTAAACTGAAGCTCATTATGAACCATTCTTTAAACAGTGACAGTTAATTACTTTGTGAAATCATATATGAGGCGATAAGCATGGACATTGATTTTTCGTCTTTGTAACTAGTCTTAAGGTTCTTCAGTGTATTATATGTCACCAAGGTAATCAATATTAATTATGAAATTATGAAATCTAGCTCAGCATTATAAAATATTGTTCCATTACTTGCAGCATTATATATAACAATTTATAGTTGACCAATGGGTATAACTCTGTTGTTGCTTAAAGGTTTTCATAAAACATATCTTGCCTGATATTTTTAATTTCTTACGTGAGATATGCAAATAGTGGTGATATCTCATTGCTATTTAATATTATTAATCGAGTCATTGAACAAAAAGTTCAAAAGTAATCCGCAGTGAAATATGTTGCAGATTTTAAAATTTATAAACAATTGAATGATCTGTCAAAGCAGGTAGTTCAATGTCAGTAAGTTAACGTGGGAGGTTGGTCAATAATTTTAAAACCAGTTAACTATTAAAAGCTTTATTATTATTACCCTTTATTCAATGATTTGTTAAGGCATTGACTTTGTAAATATAGTAGATTCATAATGTAATTAAGTAGGCTGCTGTGTGATTGTTTGCTAGCAGCTAATTATAAACGCATATTTTATACACAATTATAGTGGTTCCATAATTATGTTTACTAGTGGATCAAAAGATATCATGACTTCATATTTGTGAATTTTTTTTTCTATAATTGACCTGCTTCAATATGTATTACAGTAATTTAGCTGTATTTATTTTTAATAGTAACATTTGAATAGCATTTGATGAGATTTATGAATTGAGGATAAATGGATTAATTTAAAATGGATTTTTATAAAAGTAAAAATTAATGGTCAAAGACACAGTTTCCCATTTTAAATTTTTTTTATCAAAGTTGAATTTGAAAATGAGTTGATTTGAATGAAAACCAAGCACATCTCTGTATGACTTGTGTTTGAGAACTGCTATGGTAACTAATGAATTTGCTAATTTTAGGTGTATTCTTTGCTAAACTTTTCTCGATCAAAAATGTTATCTGTTTGTTATATTTTCAGCTCATTATCATCCAGGGCAAACAGGAAAACAGTCTTTCATATATAACATGGCTGGAAGATGGTTATAATAGTGCCTGTAGGTGATGCAACAGGGCTTCAAACAGGAGAAGTGCTTCTAGTCCATTCAAGGCATGATCACAGTTTAGAGTGTAGTGCTGTGGATTATGTGGAAATCAAAATGTGCAAAACTGTTTGGTAACAAGCTGACATACTTAAATCAAAACAGTTGTGGAAGCATAAACAAAAATTAGCAAGACCGAAGTACGTTATATAAAATTTATTTTTTGAAGAATTGTTGTTTTAGTGAATCTGACATATACAGTATTGTTATTGATCTTCACTTGCCAAACATAATATCAATCATGCCGAATCTGGCACTCGGCCTCAATGGAACTAATATAATGTACAATTGAGGTCTCTAGCTGCATTTGCATGTAATACAAATATTATGAGAAAATATAATTTTATTACAAAGCTTGTTAAGGGAGAAGCATTTGTTAAGTTATTGACACCCACATTCAAACTCTGATTCAAGTGCTGTCAAGTAGGCAAGTAAGAAGGCTAAAAGGAAATACTTCAGTTGATGCAAATACTGTTTATGTTCAGGATAAAACTAGAATCTTCTAAGCTCTTAAGCTGTTTCCTCAAAGAGTACAAGGTTTTGATTGTAGCCCTCTGGTTTGATTACAATTCTTTTGAACAACGTATAATTGTACAGTTTTAAAAACTTGTTGCCCAGTGGTTCTCCTGATATATATTTAGAGAAGTACTATTTTTCCTACAATTGCAAATCGAACCAATTTTAGTATATTTTATGCTTTAACTATTTCGATATTACAATCATAAAAAATTCAAGCTCCCATTATCAAATTTGATATTAAAACTATTTTTCTGTGGCATTCAATAATTCTGTGACATGATTTTTCTTGAATTTGTACACTGAAAAGTAATAATAATTTTTTGTCCTGTAATGTTTGTTCATGTATGGACAGGTATGGCCCTACTTACTTGTTTGAAGTGCTGTTACCAAACTGTTTATTATAATGTTCAATTTTTTTATTCTGTGATAGTTGTACATTTTGTAAATTTTGTACTATATTTGTATATAATAGCTTGTGAATACATTATCAGTAAATTACAGAATAAATATATTATTTATATTCACGGCTGTGTAACTCATATAATTATGCTATTAAATTTAAAATAAATGATCTCATTAAAGGTATAACTTCACAAGCATCAAAACTGCACAGCTGCTCACCTCTATGATTTTAAATAATGCAAAAGTAGAATGAATTAACAATTTCCTGTGAAAAGGCTGCATAGAAAAGTTTTTAAAAAACGTAAAATTTATCGAGTACCAATACAAAAACGACCTCGTCGCATTTTCTGTAACATGAAACTCAAAAGGAATGAAAGCTTTTCCGATATATATTTCCCAAGAGTATGAAAAGTGTATGCTTGAATTTAAAAGTGAACATGATAATTTATCATATATTTTTTCAACCAAGTAATACATTTTTAAATTGGATATTACATGTATGTTATTGTAATATATGGAAATGTTCGTATTCTACGAAATTGTTCTTGATAAAATAGTTTTGCGATGTTTAGCCTCGGAAAATGAAGAACGGTTGTTCATAGATCTTTTAAGATATTTCGATTACTCTGACATAAACTTCAGAAATAAAATGGAATCTTGAAGTCAAATTAATATTCCTTTTACTTGCAATTTATTCAATTGTTGAAATACAATCTGGGGCTTACTTACTGGGAGAAACTAAAAAAAAAATTAAAAAAGCACTAAAATATATGCTCACTTTACATTTTATTCGTGTTGATATCTGTTAAGTACAATAAATCACAAATTCGATGTTATTTATTTTTAAAAAATAGAGGATATTTAAAAAAGGTAGGCCAATGATAATTCGTCGTAAAAATCACTCTGCAACGTCATAATACTCCACTATTCCATCTTCGGTGACAATGGCATCCGAATTTCTTCTAGCCGGTTGTACTTCACTGATTAGTGAAGTAGCAGGAACTTTCATTTCTACAGGTGATAATGGCGGTATTTCTTCCACGTGTAACATAGATTTTATGCTCTCCGAATCCTTTTCAACTTTTTTATGTTCGAAACATTTGTGTAGGAAACTCGGAAACAAAAGCGCTACGCAGAGAGTAAATCCTCCACCACAAAACATAACAAGTCCTATCAGTTTACATACTTCCAGAACGTAATTATATTGTATTGCGTCTTCGTCCACAACTGCCAAATGTTCCCCATTTGCAACAATTACTCCCTGACGAGGTACCAAATAGCCGACTAAAATTAAAATCAGACCAAAGATTAAAAAATTCGCGCCAATCCAAACAAATATCTTCCACCAAATCGAATTACAGCGTCGTCGTCTGCGATTTGGGTGTAGAAGATAGTAATAGCTATCTTCATCGTCATCATCCTCTTCAAAAATATCTGCTGTATCCTTCGTGTATTCATAAAAATTATGTAAATAAGATTTTACTCCAAAGTAATCCGGGCAGGTTTTCTTTTCTTTTTCAGTAGGTTCCAATTCGGATTCGTCGACTTTCTCTAGTTCCGGTTTTCGTTGTAAAGGTGCTCTGTTTCCTCGAGATCTCCGAGGATCATCACTCTCCCCTGTAAGGTACTTCTCATATTCGGCGCTTGCCGCCATGGCAGTGGCTGATGCCCGTTTGTTATTGCTTAGGCTAACACCTGAAACTGTAGCATTAGTATGCGACCTGTGTGCTGTATTTTTACTGCACGGACAGACTGAAATATAAAGTAAATCATTATGAGAAAATGCTTTGTTTATAGGCCTACTTTTTACTAATTGATATAAATTGCATGTAAACTTGCTTTGACGTACACATTATTCGCGTTACATGAAAATATACATGTACTGTACATAAACTGCGCAGACGTTACTTGACAACTATTAAGGCAAGTAAGTAGTTGCAATAACATTTGAATTAACATGCTACTATTACTAATAATATTTTGTAATTTTTTCCTCTAAAGAATAAATGCCATTTAGTATTCGAGAAACATTTATTGGACACTGATGCGAAACGGATATATTTTAGTTCTGGGAGGATGAGCCAACTAAAAAAAGATGTAAAGTAGAAAGGATATTCTACCATGGCATCTGCACCACGAGCTATACGAGTCTCACATCTGCTACCTCTACTTGGACTGCGTTCCCGTTTATGGCCTGAGCCGGGAAGTCCAATCGTTTGCAATGTGTCGCTGGGTATTTTTAATAATTGAAAATTATTGAAAGAAAAATATTCGAAACAAACACTAATGTTATGCATAGGTAACCGTTAGGCTTTAAGACGCCATAACTTACGTAGCATGAACATGATTGTTTGCGTGTTACTATGTGTTACAACGTTAAAAAATCAGTGCATTTATATTTTCTACTTGTCACCTGCTTCTTTGAATATTGTTTTAACCAAGATAATTTGAGATTATCAGATGAACTTTATTTAGCACTTGTCTACATTTATTTATGCATAAGTTTCTAAATTAATATCGATAAATACGCCTACAGCGGTGAAAATTCTATTATGCGAGTATATGCTGTTAATTATGGTCAATAATGTTAAAACTGATTATATATGAAAGATATTGAGCATGCGCATTGCCATAGCAACAATTCCTATGGGAAACCAGTAAAAAATCAGTGTTATTCGTACAAAAAAAGTGTCATATAAAGCGACAGAAATAGAATGACGTTTTGTGAAACCCGCATAAAATGCTTTCTGATACTCGACCTATTTCCCCTATATTTAGAAATATACGTTCTCCGGTCATAAAATAACATATTATTTTATGCTCTGTAATTACATAGATATTTTGAAATTCAATCAGTTGTTTAATATTATCCAGACAGAAATAAATATGTAAAACAAAACAGCCAAACTTATTATGGCAACAGAAATGTTGGTGGAAACGGGTTTTTCAGTTTTTCGTATTTCTTGGTATAGTTAGAACTGCCACTGTCATCTTCTAAACTACCCTCGCAATGTTCACTTTGTATTTCTGTGGTTCTTTCTAATTATAGCAATGAGTCGTTAATCTTTTAAAATAGCTATAAGTTTAAATTTTAATGATTCTAAAAAAAACCTGTGTGATAATATTACTTATTTCGAGGAGTCTTTATTTCTAAAATATTCAGTATTTAAATACTAGTGTTCTCAGTACGATTAGCACTTAAATAGCGTTCTCAGTACCTTTTGCTAATTAAGTCAAACAGATTTCCCTAACTGTCTCTACATACTAGGCTCACATGTAACGATGGCGTTTCTGTAACAGAATTTAGGATTTCCAGAGCATTATTTGCTGGTTTAGCACCCAATTTTTGTTAAAGACTCGACATTGTCATCGCAGTTTATCTAATTTGTTTCATGCTTAATTCATGTCAAAACCACATTTTCTTCACTATAAACGCATAAATGAAAAGAAAATATAACTAAGTTGACAAAAACACACAGGCTTCGCTGTGAAATTATTAAAACTATACAAAAACTGAAAATTTCCCTCACCTTAAAAGACGTGTCATCTGTGTGCATAAGCTGCCATTTTCTTCTACTTTATCGCAAAGTACAGTTTCTATCAGGAATATGCAATAACATCAGCGAAAATGGACACTATAATCAGGTTTCTCATTAGACGAACTTCTTCACAATAGAAAATATTGATTACCGTAAATATGTCGAACTGTAATAACTGCTTCACAAATACTACGCATGTAGCTATAGAGTTATAGAGTTATTGATAGAAAGATTTTAGAAGATCAAATTTGACACGTTACGTGTGGATTCAAAAGTGGAAGCAAGTTTTTACGATATAAACTACAGATTATTAGTTGGAGTATTTCGTTTTATCCGACATTTTTTGTTGCAATACGGTAGTGCTAATCTTCATGACGTGGTACATCTAGCCAATGGGGAGGAAGAAAATCAGAGGCATAGCTTCGCTGACAAAAGGGCATTGAAGGGACTACATTTATTAATTAGCATGAATAATTAGTATTTTATAAAATGATATTTTAATCAGTTTCATGACATGCATCGTTCAATCATAGATATTGCACGATGGTTTATAGAACTGTTGCATAAAAGGTAGCTACATATTAAAGATCCTTTTGCATGTTATAAAGCAAGACATATAGGAACAAATGAACTACCAAGTAGATACTGGCCTGGGATATAATTTTAAAATAGAATCTTTTGTACATTTATAAACTTTGAGATTAGTACACTTCATTAAAAAATATTATTAGTGAGATTTCATGCAGTCTTTTATCATTTGTTATTCACCAGTAACCTCTGTACAGTTTATGACTGAAACAAGTAAATTTACATATGAACTTGGTGCCCGGACTTGGTGTAAACTGTAGAAAACAGAGTGACCAGAAACGCTTGTGTCAAGCGAAACTAGACAATTGGAAGTAGTCGTCTATATTAAAAATCTTGTTTCCCGTTTTTGTTTTTATCCTTGTAATGCAATGAGGCAAAAGCTAGCGGAAAGCTGGTGACACTGTATCATGGTTTAATTTGTATACAACAAGCCGCTCTTGGTGGAATGATCTATATTTATTTATAAGAAACTTGGAAAAAATCCGAATCACTCCGATCTATAGCCACCAACAATTTTGCATTATTTGGTGGTTTCCTGGTTCTCCCATATCAACATTGCATTTACTTACATAATGTTAATTAATAAATTTTGTTAATTAAATTTGGGAATTCAGACACAGCTAAACTTTTGGGTGTTTGATCAACGTTTAATTCTATATCACGGTAACAACC
>JAOXYB010031920.1:0-14513 GCA_028565635.1 Phoronis ovalis
ATTTTAGAATTGTCAAAATGTTATTTGAAATTATATATTTTTTACTTGAAGTTTTGACATATTGAGTTTTAGAATGAAATCATATTTTTCCCTGATTTTTATGGGTTAAGATTAGAATGGCGGCAGGTGGCCTGACCTGCTTGTCATTTCTGTCATGTCTACATATTCTCCACACACAGCTATTTCCTCAAGGTGAGGGTACCCCTGAGCATAAAATTTTCTGATCAACTATCAATTGTACACATGAACCATCAATCCTTGTTTTTTTATTCATTAGCATGTACTTTCAGGAACTACCCATCCTGTAGTGTACGTTACTTGTTATGAGATATTATACGCTGTAATTTTCTATTAAAAATGATGCCTATATATTCTCTACCTTCTTGTTGCATATGCTATGACACAGTAGCCTGATCCCAAACCAAAATATGTCCAAAAAATGTACCAGCGGCACATCACTGTCAGCTCCACACACTAAGTTACCTTGGACTAGTACTATTTCATCCCAAACTATATAGTCAATATATGTTCATATATACTCAAACAAGAGCAAGCGAGAGACATTGGTTAGCTAGCAGCGTTCATACCAAGCATATTTTACACAGCAGGAATTAATTAACAACAATAATTAAACATTAATTTGTGAAATTTATTTGTAAGTCCATCCTATATTTGAATTGCCACTTGTTGCATAATTATTATTAAAACGTAGAAACTAATGAGGATCGAGTACCCATATATATTCATTTGGTGTGGTCAAAGTACCCATAATAAGCAAATGTTTATTCAGCACTATAGGCTAGAAAGAAGATTTTTCAAGGCCATATTGTGAAATGGTATAATATAGTAAACAATACTCTCTTAATTATTAACAGCTTATTTCTTTACAGGACTCTTCAAAGGTATATATATACCATCCTCAACAAAATTATAGACTGTCAGATCTGAATTTAGAAATACATACGAAATATGATGAGAAGCTTCAGTTTCAAATACACGTGTTTAAGAACGTAAGCAACTGTGTGTTTGCCAAATGTCTTAAGCATGGGAATTATAAGTTACTGTGAGTAAACTTTCCTTAACTGAAGTTATTTATTATATGTCGTTTAATTGCTTTTAAAAAATAGCAGTAAGTTTTTGTGGTATTCTTGATTTGATTAGCTTGAAAAAAAATTTAAATTCCAGTATTAAACGCCAGTGTTGTGTTGTTTTTAGATAACTAAATGATCGAATTACAATAAAATTTCGTTATTATCTGCTTGTTTTCCAGTATTGAGTTCTGGTGGAGATTTGTCCAATGGCTTTGAAATTTCGCCTTTTTTTTTTTATCTTATATAAACTTCTTAATTTTTATTTGTAGCGAAAATAGCAGACTAGTAGAAATCAATGGTGTCAAGGTATCTCATTATCAACACGATTTGGTACTTGAAACCTTTGCACGACAAGAAGACTACATGTCTATGGTATGGATAAATGTTTATATTTAATTGGGCATTATTGCATGATAGGATAATATGAGGATATGTTACAGTGTTACTGATACAGGCACCAGAACTAAAAGTGACTTTCTAGCAAATACCACTCAGGTTGCACACTCAGATGGGTGAAAAACTGACCTTAGGATTATCTTAGACCCCGGAATGAATGTTATCAATGGTGAAGGTAAATGACTTTTGGATGACCTCTAAATGACCTTTCAATTTTATATTTGAATTGTCTATCAAATATGTACCTCTTGTTTTTGTTTGTCCTCCAAGTTTGGCACTCAAGCTCAAAGTGTTTCCGGCAAGCTATCGAGGTTTGAAAATTGGAAGGAAAGGAAGATACAATCTCAAAAAGTTTACACCTGCTGTGCAATACATATTTCATTCTGCCCAGTTTATGTAAAATGTTGAAGTAATTAGATTATTCAGAAATTAATATTAATATTAATGCTAGTAGTGAGTGGTGAAACAAAAACAGAGAAAAGACCAGCAACAAATATATACATGGTGACCCAAATTAAATGCGACAAGTTTAAAATTGTATAAAAGGGTGAAAGTATGAAAAATACATATTAAAAATTAAATTATATATATAAAATAAATTTGAAAATGTTTTGACATAATTTTTATGCAACTGTATCAAAATGACAGATCTGATTTTGCCTGACGGCATCTTCTTTTCTAATAATCAATCCGAATTCTTCAAGACATACTAATTTAAATTTATGTACATTTATTTCTGGATACACAGTGATTGGCCGATGAGAAATCCATAGTCAAATAAATAGGTGTTTGAACTAATAAAAGTAAAAAATATGAAGCTGCAATACATTTTTAACCAAGCTCTATAATTATAGACTCAAGATGAAGCTGCTTCTTTGAAACATGGGATGTTATAGGTTAAAGGTTACAGGTTAAAGGGCATACAATTATATTTCATTTTTGACTGATTTTTCAATATATTTTTAAAATGGCAATTATAATCAAAGGTTATTGATGCAATTTAATTATGCATTCTTGTATTTATTTGTAGACTGTAATTGGACCTGATGGAAGCAACAAGATTACAATGACAATCAAATTTAGGATATGTATTCAAGGTAGTGTGTGTCTGTGTGCGTGTTTGCATTTGCTAGTGCATGCATGTAATGTGTTTGTGTGCCTGTGAAATTTCTAGCTTTTCAACTTAGCAGCAAAAATATCTTTTTTTAATAGTAATACGCTTTTTTTCAACAATGTTATTTCTTATATTGCAAATAGACATGTTGAAAGATGACTAGAATAAAGTTATGTTTTGCAAAATTAAGTTTCAAAGTAGTGTTGTAATTATAGTACATTACCAACAGTTATAAGTTTGAGACACATTTGATAGTTAATAGTTTGGTGAATATTAAACCTGCATAATTTAGTTGTATTTCTAGTTCAGGGAGTTTGCAAGTATCATGTAACTGCAATATGCATTAAGTGAACAAGTGCTGAACTGGGACTTATTAGAAATATTAGCTGCTCTCTCTGTATGTTACACATGAGCCTAGTTTGATGTGATCAGTAAATTCAAAACTCAATGTTGACTCAACAAATGTATTCTTAAAAAACTAAGCTAGACCCTCGTGACCATAAAATGCTCATTTTTGTGATTTTTGTACAGTGAATAGGACAAAAGGCAGTACCTTTATTGCACAAAATTCTGTGGCACCATACTTTATTGTTTTTTTTTAAAGTTAAATAAAAATATAAATTCTGTCATATCTAAAACTGAACTTATGATCAGCGAAGATAACATGTTGGTTTACGCCCACTTTTCTGTCTCTGTAGTGAATAATTGACAATTAGTGTTTATCCTATTACCTGTTGTTTGGACGAGTTTATTAAAACGACAAAGGTACCAGTGTAGAGACAGGACCAACCGCATAGCGCTTAGAACATCCAGGCATTAGATGTTGGTGCTTTTCATCTATTTGTTTCAGTATAATTATATTTTATAACGTTTTATGCGAAGAATATGCATAATACAACAATTATAAAGTTCTGTACCCCTATGTATTGGAATATTCCTTTGACAAGCAGAGACCTGCATGATGTCCAGATAATTTTATGTAGCTGCATTTTCGAAATGCCTAGAAAAAATAAAGCAACATTTCATCAAGAGCAATCAAAGTTTCTGGTAAATTAAAAAAAATGGAGACTATTAAGCCTGATGAAGCAGTAATGTAGTTTAGATACTGTGCCCACAATTTCTTTAGATTTAGAGGTATTAAGTATGAATTCTGATGGTGAATGTACACACGGAGCAAAAGCAACTGATACTCTAAAACTGACATCTGCTGCATCAAATTCTCAGCCATTTTCCGAATACACATGAAAACTAATGCTAAAATTTAAATAGGGAAGCACAGCAAGTATACATCATTAAAAAGGTTGATTGACATGTTGTTCAGCTGGAAGTCCTGATTGACAGGTTTTCCTGGCGAAACTCTATTTTTCGCGCCAAAAAATGTAAACAACTAATGTCAAAAATACTTTATTAATTAATTTCTCGAAATCAGCAAAGTTAATTTAACGATAACCAATATTTTTCCAAACCTTGGCAAAAGACATTTTTTCATGCACTAGATTTCCTTATTTTCTGTGTGAAAGGCTTGAAAGAGGTTTTTTGCTCCTGCTCTAAACTTTGAATTTGCTTCAAAGCCCTGTACGAGGTACAACATATCTTGAATGTGTTCCTTCCAATTCTCTTGAAATTTGGCAGACCTCATCACAACAGATATATCTTTATTTGTTATGATCTAATTGTAAATGCTGCAAATAATCTTTGAATTATTAATAAATGTTTAAGAAAAGATTCATTGTTTATTTGTCAAAAACATAAATTCATTTTATAACCAAAAGTACTGTTGCGATTTAAAAATGCTCAAAACAAATTATTAGAGTTACTGTATCATTTACTTTTCTAAAATGCAGTTAGCAGAATTTTGATCCACCAGGTTTTCCAGTAGGATGTACCTAATGATTTTTATAAGGTATTATTAAACGATAATTAAATTTCTTGTATTGCACTGATGAATGTAAAAATACAGCCATAACATAGCCTGAATGTTTAGTTGGAAAAAATATTTAGTTTGTGTGAAAAAAGTGTTTTATAGATTTTTCTCAAATTTTTATTTAAAACAGTCACATGGGTCTAGCTTAGCCTTAGCTTGAACTATGAATACTTATGAGAGAACTTAATAATTTTAACATCTTACCACTTTTTAGATGACAAAATTATCGCTGAACGTGTACAGATAGTAATCCAGCAGGAAGGGGACAAGACTGACATTTATTGTGGTGTCGAGAAAGATGTTCAAATGCACTGTTACATTGCAACCACAGGCTCAACAGAGGATGGGGCTACTGAGTTTCTGGGTCTTAAAGATACTGGTAGTTGGTTTGTGGATGCATTGCCTTCAGCAACTGCTCAGAGTAACTGTAAGTGTGTTAGAAATAGAACAATTGAAAAATTCTTGGCTAGCAAAAACTGATATGTAGCTCAATATCTGTGTTTTCATTGACATGTAATGCATGCTGCTTTGATTATTAAATGACAGTACTGTTGCAAAGATTACTTTTAGGTGAAAAGTATTTCATGTTTCGTATCTCGGTGAAACATCCTGTCTTTAAGCAGAAACAGAGTGACAATCATGTGTCTAAACTTTATAGTCCCATCCATAGTGTCATTGTCATTTGAAGATGCTACGACATGACCAACTTGGTAGTGATAAATTTTAATCCAGGAGTCAGTGTCATGGGTTTTCAAAATTTTGGTTACTTAGTTGGTTTGTCCCCGGGGGGTGCTGCCATTCAAATTGGTTATACTTACGTGCCGCCCAATGGGGTATGGTTTTTCAGGGTCCCTGCTTGCAATGGGTATGTATGTCAACCCTGGACGCTCACAATGGGGTATATTTTTAGCTAACCGCTACCAACAGGTCTCGAAAATCATATTTGCTTATAAAGGGGTATGTTTTTATGCCATCCACAAAGTGGCTGAACGTATAGCCGTAGTAAAGGCATCGTTGTATGTGACACTTTCTTTACCTCACAATAACAGCTTCAGTTTGTACAGAGTAAAGCATAATATTGACCTTGATTACTTCCAATATAACCGAATAGCAGCCATGTTTGATCCGGAGAGGGCACATCACGTTACATCTATAGCTACAAAGACGAAGCACTGTCTTGATGATTCAAAGGTGGTTTTAAGAAGACCATAGGTTGATGGGCATAATAGGCTAGGTGACATTTTAAAATGACCTTGAGAAGTAGGTCAAGTGCCGGTATGAATGTTGAACATTTTTTGCTGTGCATAACACTTCCTTTGTCTTGTAATAACTGCTTCAGTTTTTATTTGCTCAGCTTCACACTCGGTACAGGGTAAATACAGATCAAAGTACAGATCGATTATAATTTTGACCTGGATCATTTGTCAAGATGGCCATCCGCAACTGGCAGCCATGTTGGTTCTTGTGATTGTATGTTTTTATCCAATCAGCTTGATATTCGGTACGGTGTAAGTACAGGTCAAAGTACTGGTTAGGTACAATTTTGACCTGGATTACTTCAAAATGACTGACTGGTGACCATCTTTGTTCCCAAGAGGGTATGCCATGTTGCGTCTATAGCCGTAAAGAAGAAGGCCATAGTTTGATGGGCATAATAGGCTAGGTGACATTTTAAAATGACCTTGAGAAGTAGGTCAAATGCCGGTACAAATCTTCGATATTTTTTGCTGTGTGTGATTATTTTCTTTGTCTCAATAACTGCTTCAGTTTATATTCGATCAACTTCGTATTCCATACGAGGTAAATACATGTAAACGTACAGGATTGGTTATAATTTTGACCTGGATCACTTCCCAAGATGGCCAACTGGCGGCCATGTTGGGTCTTGAGATTGTATGTCGCAATAATAGCTTTAGTTTTTATCTAATCGGCTTCATATTTGGCATAAGGTAAGTAGGTCAAAGTACAGAATAGGTGCAATTTTCACCTGAATTATGTCAGACTAGTGGCCTCGTTTGTTCCCAAGAGGGCACCTCACTTTGCATCTATAGTTGCAAAGACAAAGCGCTGCCTGGACAATTGAAAAGTGTTTCTAAGAAGGCGATAATTGATGGGCGTATTAGGCTAGGTGATATTTTAAAATGATCTTGTGAAGTAGGTTAAAAGACGATCCAAATCTTTGACATTTTTTGTTGTATTACAATGCGTAAATGTATTGTATTCTTTTTGTAATGTGAAAAACCAATAACAAAGTTAAAAAAATGTAATCCTTCTTGTTTGCCATGGGTGTTACTATAAAGGGGTATGTTTTTAGCCATCTTTTCTGACAACTGGGTATGTTTTTAGCCATCTTTTTGACAACGGGGTATGTTTTTTGCCATAGCTGTCTTGCAATGAGTATAGTGGGCCTCACCCCTGTACCATAAATTGGTCAAACGTCCCCCCTCCCCCCGGGTTTGTCCTCACGCATTTTGCAATGCATATACTGCATTCATTATCAGTAGTATATCTAGAAACCTATGACAAAGACATCGCTCTAACTCATGTAAACTGTGTTGACTATAAAATGGCGTAGTATATGTTTGGGCCCATTATTCTCTAAAAGTATGACAGATGAGTCATTTGATCTAGTGTAATACTTGCATGGTATAGCATAGCTTGACATTGTGGTGGTTGACTTAAGGACTTGATGTACAAAAAAAACCACTGTTATTTGACTAAACTTTCTTTGTTAATTTTCATAACCAAAATGAAGAGATAGAAAGTCAGGTTTGTGCAAAGGGTACACTTTAATGCTGATGAATCCAAAGGAAAAAAATTGAAAATAATTCTCATGATCTGATAAGTGTTCATTTTGTGTAAAAATTGTGTTTTTCGAATTTTATTTTTCAAAAAAATTTAAGTCAGAAACCATTGCACCTACAAAACTGAAACTTGGTGAAAATTATCTTTATATCTATAAAATTATTTCTCAAAATTTTAAAATTTTGCTTCATTGAAAAGTAATTTTTAAAGCTTAAAGGTCAGCATTTTACTGATATTGATCTGACCCTTGAATTTAAAAAATATATAAGTTCTGAACAAAGCAAAAATTTTAGACACATTTTGTTGATATATATGTATAGCTCATTTACGCAAAGTTTCAAGTTTGTAGATGCAGAGGTTTTTGACATATTTTTTTGAAATTGAAATTTGAAAAACTCAATTTTTTCCCAAAAATGGCCTTATTAGATCATATGACCAAATTCAAACTGTTCAACCTCATGATTTGCAAAGGTTTTTTTAAAGTCTTAACATTTTAAAAAGGTATGCTTTCATATGTCTATCTCTTCATTTTAATTACTAAAACATAGGTTGAGCCTTTAAGTCAAAGATCTTATCTGATACCTCACAAATGTGATGTCCAGCTTGTTTTTATGAAGAATAATATTCTGAGCATAAATTTCATGATAAACATTTTTGATCTATCAAGCATGTGAGCTTGTAGACACAGCTATGTTCTAATAGCATACTTTTTATTTGTACTTGTTATTATATATGGTCTTATTTGCAAGTTCGTGTTATATTAGTACTTTAAATATAGATACCGCAACTGAGACCTGTTTTGTGGAATAGAATCTGCCTCAAATCTAGGAGCAGTTAATGTAATTATATCAGCATTGCACATTGAATTTCCAATAATTAACATGATAACTTACAGCAATTTTTATTTGCAACATAACTGGTGCAGTTTCATTATAACATTTACATTAAATTCAGATGTTTATTATATACTGAAAAATTGTGCCTGTATGTACAATTCCTTTGAACATGTATGCAATTACTCTCAACCTTTGCAGATATATCTTCATGATTTTGTTAAATTAAAACAATTTGTTTTGTCTATAAAAGTAATATAAATTATATTTTTTAGTTGAACTGTGTGTTCAGTATTACACTGGAATTGATGAGACTGACCAGGATCCACTACATCCCCGAGATAAAATTGTTGTAATCTGCTCTCTGAGACCAACCAATGATGCTTTATATAAATATTTGGCTGCTACATCTGAGAGCAAAGTTTCCGTTGTGGTATGTACACATTCTTATTCCACCTCGTACACAAAAGTGGCCAAAAAGGTGAGCCAGATCTATTGTCCTGAAAGAGGGTGTTCCATGGTAAAAAAGCTGGAAAGCCATTCAATCCATTAAATAACATAAATGGCTGCTACCTTGCTTGATCCAGGTTCAACCGAACTCAAGGTGGCTCACAGTCGCCTTGATTTCAGGCGTACCTTCAACATGAGACATTGATAAAACTTTTTTTTTAAAAAAACCTATTGTTTTCACATTATTATTACAAAAAAAAGTAGACCTGCGATATGTCATGCTTGAATAGACTTAAATGGAGTTCTAACAAGTTTCAAGAAGAAAGCTAATCAAATGGTATAAATTAATAAGTTAACCTTTCTTGCAGGATATTGTAATACATGCTCCTAACCAACACACGTCTTACTTTTTTATTAGATTATGTTCAGGTTTGTTAGAACGAATATCAATTAAACTCAGTGTTGTAATGCATCAAGTTAGGCTAACGAATTGAATTCAAATAGTTAAATAATTTACTTCACCTAACAGAAACATTTTGCCTGTCCTTGTGCTTAGTATTATAGCTGTTGTTTATGATTTCATTTACTTATTTTTACAGACACTAGGAATCCCAGTAGTTGGAAGGACAATAACTGATACTAAAATTGACAACAGGTTTTTCATCATGCATGGCATTGCTGGAAGAGTTTACTTTGAATCTTTGGCCCATAGAGGTATGTTTGCTATTTGTAGTTGGTAATATCTTAGTGGGTTTTGACAAGAGAAGCTATAGTTTGAGATATTTGAAAATTGTTTTTTTAAAGGTCAATGTATTTGACTAATCTGTGGTGTCGTGTTTTTTTTGGATAACACAATAGCATGCTTTCAACAACGATTTGTTTTTCAGTGAAAAGTAAGTTTTGCTTAATATTTATAAGATTGAAAGAGCTTTTTTCTTCTTCGGTATGTTATTTCTTCCCCCGAGCCCTAGTCTCCCCATATCAATCTCAGTCAGTGGCAGTGTTAATACTGCAGTGAAGTCTAAATACCAAAATTTCTAGTGGTTCAGCTGGTGGTCTAAAATTAAATGCCTATATATGGCTTGATGCGGGTCTTTAATTAACATGTTATGAAAAGTTCCGCTCTTATGAAAATCAGACATTTTGCTTTAAACAGAACTGGAAATAGGCATTTTTTTCCAATATGTTGTAGGATATTGCCTTCCCTCTATATGTCGATCCTTCCCTTTATATGTCATCTATCAAGAGTCCAGACAACTGTGCTTCATATAATTTGACATCCTTTTTAAACAGTTACTCACATAGTTAAATGTTGTCCCACTCTACATCCATTATTTAGTCCTACATGTACAAACACTTACATGTCCGCTAACGTCAATATACTAGCTTCCTAAACTTAAATTCACTAATAAATACATGTTGAAGTACAGGTCAGCTATAAAACATACTGAATCGCTTCCCAAGATGGCCGACTTATGGCCATGCATGTTAGTTATCAAAATTGACAACTTCAGTTTTTATCCGATCAGCTTCATTTTTGGTACAGAGTAACTATAGGTCAATGTACAGGTATAATATTATCCCGGATTACTTCTAGTATTGCCAACTGTGGCATTGTTTGTTCCAGAGAGGACACATCATGTTGCACCCATTTCTGGAAAGATGAAGCTTTGACTGGACCATTCGAAGGTCGATTCATGAAGGCCATATGTTGTTGAGCATATTAGACTAAGCAATATTTTAGAGTGACCTTGAAAAGTAGGTCAATTGCTGATTTGCATGTTTAACATTTTTTTACGTAACACATTTTTTGTCTTGCAATAACTGCTTCAGTTTTTACTCGATCAACTCACATTTGGTACAAGACAAGTACAGGTCAAAGTAAAGGGCTATTATAATTTTAACCTTGATCACTTCTAATATGGCTATGTTTATTCATTAGAGGGCATGTCACATTGCTACCATTCCGATAAAGACGAAGCAGTGACTGGACCATTCAAAGGTGCAACTACAAAAGCCATAAGTTGGTGGACTAATTAGGCCATGTGATAGTTTAAAATGACCTTGAGAAGTAGGTCAAACTTTTATTGTATCTGGTACTTTGCTTTATACTTAATGGAACTACTACAGAAATTGCACTGCCCAGATGCAATTAATCAGAGCTACCAACCACAATATGATGTAATCCTAGCAATGTGATGGGCATTAGACATGACAGATGTCTTATTTGAACACCCCCTAGCATAAATAAGGCGATGTGTAAAAGTGCAACATCTTTATCAGCTTTTTGGGAAACCCACTTAAAAAAAATGCATTCAGTACAATTTTTGAAAAGTTGTGGAGTAATAAGGCAAAATATAAATAAAGCAATATTTGCTATAGAATAATACATTTAAAATTGTTATTGTTGTTTTAAAATAGTTTCTTTATGTTTTTGTGCTGTGTGAAACACAAAGTGAACAACTAACTAGGTGCGGTGAACCCGGCCGAGCGGTTTTAGCCTGATGGAATGGTTCATGGCAAGGCACTGGTGAGAGTCACTGTATATTGTAGTTTCCCGGCTGGGAAGACTCGTCGAGAGATTGATGAGTAGAAGTAGAAGAACTAAGAACGGTCTCTAGGTCCAATGTGCACTCGCTTTATTTTTATACTTCACAACTTATATATAAAGTGACTAACCCATGAATGGACCAGTCCAATGTACACATACACATACAAGGAAATCCCATTTCCTCTCGGAATGCCACACTAGGCATGCCTTTATTCAGCATGTTTGTTTCAGGTTGTTATTTGACGTGGAATCAGAAAAGTCGTCAAGTTGAATTGATGAAAATAGAAATGAGCAAATCTGATGTAAGAAAACATCTGGAGAAAAAAGTACCAGAAGCTATATTTGAACACCCTGAAAACCATAAGATTTAACAATGAATTACGGGTTTCTAATACCTCAAAAAGAACATTACTACAAACTCTAGATCTACCAGCAAATCTTTCTACCATTCTACAGTTTTCAAAAAGTTGTTAAACAAGTAAGTACTAATTATGTTTTTCTTTGTGATGTGTAAGAAATTACCAAAACATTAAAGATTCTTTTTTAAAAACTTAATGAAGTCAGCAGCAGATAGTTTTGGTTCCTCCTCAGCTAAGTAATTGTTAAACCATGATACTTATGGTGAAGGTGCAAATGTTTTAATGATTTTCTCGTTATTAACTTGTCATCTCTGTAATGTGATTGACATGTTTTAAGTCGACCAGTAGCAATAAAGGGCAAAATGACTTGTGCCAACTTAGTAACCAATGAGTAATTTCACTTTCTATTGATATTGTGTTTTATTACATTCTGATAAACTGCACCTGATCCTATCCAACTTAACTTTGTAAATTCTTTTAACGTTGTAAAATTTAGTTTGATTCTTTGTGTACTTAATCAAACTAAGAGGTAGCTGATTTTATTGGAGATGTCTTTTTTTCTTGCTAAGGTTTATCACAATATGAAGTTCATTTTATCTTAGTTCTACACATTTTTCAACATTTAAATGATCGAATTATTAGAGCATGACCTTAGCAATTATACAAAATTGAATTGAAAAAGAATGTTAAAATATTCAATACATTAGGGATTAAACTAAAAACAGCTATAATTTACTGTTAAATCTTTTTTTACCAAAACATTGCACTGTATTTTGAAGAAATATCAAGAGGAAAAATAGTGCAATGAGATTATGCTAAAATGTAATTGTTTTTATTATGCATGTTTTATAATTTTGTATAGAAATATTAGAGAGAAAAAACAAGGGTTAATTGGTATATTGCACCTTTAATTATATTTATGACCATTAATTATTCGATACCTTTTAAAAAGGTAATTTATTGTACCAAGACTTGTTTTATATGAAAATAAATTTGTGTCATTGTTTTAAAAATAACTTGCTATGTATACGTTGTTTGTGTCTTTTATAATCACATTCGCTACAAGTATTATAACAATCCCTTTCATCAAAATGTACGTCGCTTCAGCAAAGGTTTCCTAATGAAATTCCCCTCACAGATATTACAGGAATTACTTTTAGCATATAAGCAATCCATACATGTAGACAAGCAGACGACTACGTCCTGAAAACTGTTTTCAGTTTCATTACATGACCAAGGGCGCTTTGAAAAGTTCTTTCCAGATTGGTGATACAAAATGTGACTAGCTGTTTTCAATAAAATGATCTTTTATCGTGTATATTCTTTACTGTTCTTTAGTTTTTTTGTTTTCCAGGTACGTTTGAATTGTAATACAAAACGCAGATACAATAATTACCTGTCATCAGGAAAAAACAGTGACCACCGTTTAAAAAATGTTGTTCTGAGTGCTGTTGTCGTATGTTTTTTGCGATATTCTCAACCATTTTTACGACGAATAAAAGTTTACTAACGGATTGTTGCTGAAAGTATTGTGCGTAAAAACCTACATAAACGGAACAACAGATCGACACCAAAATAAAAAAAATATCAGACGTATTCCGACATTTATTGCCGTACATCTTGTTTATCAATACAAATCATCACGACTGCAAAAGTAAAATAAAAAATAGGATCAAGAACAGTTATATTGTCACCACCACAAAAGGCGTCACCTCAATTTTCACGCGCAACTGCGTAATACATATTGCGGTATAGAACATAATCATGGGATTGTATTTATTATAAAACAATTTTACTTTTGTTTGAACGCAGTTATGGCTTTTCCATTCTTAAAAAAAATAGAGAATAAATACATTTTATAGCTGTTTGGTTCAAGTATATTATTTATTTCCATGTATATTGGTAACGCGGCGCATACTTGGGGTCGGCAAACGTGAGATTTTAACATTTCATACATCATTATTATAATCTTGTATCGAAGTAAATTTGTCATAACGTAATTTAATTGTATCAATGGGCATTTAATTATAACGCGGTTCCTGATCGGCTGAAAAGTAAAGTGGACATAGGATTTTTTAATGGTGCGCGAGTACCAGGCGCAACGTCAGAACATAAATTAAACATAATTTTAATTAAAACTGGGCATGGACATGACTGCAAAGGTTGGTTTGTAAAGCTTTCAAAGCACCTGCTATATCTTTGTCCCGGATATTTGTGGACAGTTTTCGCCTTAAGGCTAAGCTAGACCCTCGTTATTGTTTAAATAAAAATCCGCATTACATTCTTTCACACAAAATAAATGTGTCCTGAAATGTTAACATTCATTATATATGTCATGGTGGTATTTTAGACTCGTGTGTGCAACACATGGAATTTAATTAAAGTTTTATGACACGTCATAAAAGTCATAAGGTACAATCTTGTATGGTCCAGCGGATCTAAATTCGAACTAACTATGGTTTTAAGAAGTAAACTTCCATTATTTGTTCCGACCAAATGGTAAATACAGCGAATAATCTTACTAATTAATGTAAAAAAATAGATTTTTTTGTTTGCTAAAAAACTGAATTGATTATATAACCAAAATCCCTAGTGCTATTTAAAAATGGTTCATAGCAATTTTTGGGAGTATCATTTACTTGCTAAAAATATAGTCAGCACGAATTTGATTTACTGGGTATGATGTACCTAACGATTTTTAAAGGGTGTCATTAAGCGCCAATTAAACATCATACATTAATTTTGGACAATAGTTTGAAACTACCAATGTGACATAGCTTGAATAAAAGTTTCAGAACACATCTACTTTGTGTGAAAAAAATGTAGTGATGATTTTTCGTCAATTTTTATTGATACAGTGACGAGGGTCTAGCTAGCTTACGCTTAGTAAAGCATCCTCCGAATGCATTTTGCATGTTTTTCATGGATCTATTCAGTATCTTTTATAACATTGTGAAATGCATTTCATTTGAGATTTGCGAGTCTGTTCA